>BGPR01026582.1:0-21413 GCA_013235015.1 Araneus ventricosus | reverse complement strand
TTCAGCATTTTCACGCAAATAAAGAATTTCATTGTCTCTGCTCCTTCACGGAATTAGTCTATATTACAAGCTTTAAAACAAGCTTAACCTCATCTGTCCCAACAATTAATCATCCAAAATAGTTTGCGTCGCACTTTTCTGGACTCACTGAGCTCAGGAATTCTAAGAGTCACAAATCCTCGCCACGCATTATTTCTGGACTCGCATTCCTCGCCTCTCTCTTGATCTCTTCTCGATCTCTCTTCCTTCTATCTCTCCTCTTCTTATGTTTGGCTTGAAATCGTCATATCTCGCCTGAACACCAGATAGAAAACCGTCTGGCTCTCTTCCTTTTCCTCCGAGCAACCTCAAAAGAATCGCCCGAAACAGACTTTTTTAGAACAGGGGTTGAATTAATTATTTGTCGCCAGGAGTGATCAAGTAAAGCCAACCATTTAAAGAACGCCCCTACTATCACCAATTTGCCCGTTTGAAACCTCCTCATAGCAAATCAGGGATTCTAATGTTATCTCGTACTTTTCAGTGGTCAGGATATGGACACAGGTGGAACAGTACTCCTTTTTGACCAGGAGACCCATTAAGCTTAAATCAATCACTCGCATTATTGACATGTGAAAAAGGGAACTTTTTGTTGGTAAAGAAAGAAACGAACTATGGGAGATCCGACAATTTTCTCAAGTTCTTGCTATCTCTTCTCCTAATGGCACAAGGACAAAGAGCTGCACTGATAAGGGATTCTTTCCCATGCAAAAGAGAGATTAGAATGAATCACACTGGCCGGAGGTTTTGAAACCAGGTGTGCTTTACGGGAGGCAGGGGAATATAAGAACCTAAAATGTACGACAAAGTTCAGAACCTCTTTAAGGGGTTTCTGTCCAAAATAAAACCCGAATCTCGCAAACAAGGTAAATAGGCAAAAAAATATATTTGTCTTTTTGAATACCCATTAAATTCATATCTCACTGAACTTTTATCAAAGTATGACTATCCAACCAATTATCTTCCCAAAACTCAAAAAACAAAATTACACATTTTTGAGGTGATAAAAAAATAAAATTCTTCAAAAAACAAGTTAATAAAACTTTACAACATTTTATTTCGTTTTTGCTAAATTATTTCCAGGAAGTTAATCATTAAAATTTAGTGTATCTCTACTGCCAAAAATTAGCTAAAATATTTCATTATTATTGCTTAATTTTAAGGAAGTGATTATTTGCAGGTACTGTACCTGCGAATAAAACGTTATTTGCAGGTATACTCTACTTACGGATTACTTGCAGGTTTTGTCAAATTCAATATGCCTCTGCAGAAGTTTTAAAATATTCTTTTTGTACTTGAAACGTTCTTTCTTCGTTCATGAGATTATTAAAAGGAACATTAATCCTACTTTGTGAGAATTTTCAGTTTCTCATCGGAGACTTGCGACGTTTTTGTTTCACATTTAATTTGGTCTTGAGAGCTGATTTCTAATTCATTTGATTGAATTTGGTAGAGAAAATATATTTATTTATTTTTTCAGTAATAAAATTAAACCACATGGCAAATTATCAATAAAAAAAATTTCAGATCCTAATGAGCTCCAAACATGATGATGGATGATGATAATGAAGATGTCTTACGAAATTTTAAACTTCCTTTTGCAGCTGACGGAAACCCCAAAGTCAATAGTCTGAATCTGCTATAATCCATTTACAAAATGCAAATTTACAATGATGAAAATGCAGAATTAACCGTCGTTAAAAATTTTAACAAAGGGTGAAAAGCTAAAGAAGGAAACTAAACGATCCCGTACCACTTCATATCACGGCTGAGTGGCATGGTCGTAAAATACTTGCTTACAAACCGAAAGGTCATGGATCGAATCTGGGTAGGCTTTTTATTTTCATACTCGCAAACGTAAACAAATCTGTTTAAGAAATTCAAATTTCCTTATTCATTTTTAAAAGAGATGTATATAAACTCAATTTTTTATTTGATTTTACTCTTTGTTTTCTAAACCTTGTTATTTTTCGAGCATATTTTAAAGAACGATATTCTTACTCCCTCTCCACTACTCAATGCTTACATGTGATTTAAATTTAAAAATGTATGAATATTTGCTTCGAGGTCTCTTCAATTAATTCTATAGAAGAAAAATAATTTGAACAGAATGTACACTGCCTAATAAATAACGTTTTATCCAAAGATACAGTACCTTCTAATCCCATCATCCAAAAATAGGTAGAATTCGATAATAAACATCTCTCTACTTCAGTTTTTAACAATGGATTAAAAACAAATTATTAAATATTTGTAGAAATGAAGAAAAGGTTTGAATGTAAGTCCAGCAATGAGAAATAATGTCTAGAATTATATTTAAACATCTTTTTTAAATTATTGAGATTAGAGAAAAAAATTCATGAATTATTTATACAAAACAATAAATAACATTTTATCCGTAGATATTTTAATCGATGAAACTAATTTCACTTGATCTGGTATAAGTCCATGAGTCAAAAACTCAAAAAGGAAGCCAAAAGCATGCAGTGTTTCTCAGGTGGTCACCTTCCCAAGTACTGGCCGCTCCCAGTGCTACTTAATAAGGGTGATCGGACAAGAACCGGACGTTGCCGCACTGTACCTGCAAATAACGTTTCATCCGCAGGTACTGTACTTACAAATAACGTTTTATTCGCAGGTACAGTACCTGCAAATAACGCTATCCTAATTTTAATTATAATATTAATAACTGAGTTAAATGGTATTTCATTGCAAAATTAAAAATGGATTTTCCTTATTACTTAACTTATAAAATTTTTGAAGCAAATTTGAACATGAAATTTTCTTGGTGCTTTATTTTAAATTGTAACTTTCATGATTGCCAAATTTTAACTTTTAAGTCATCTTTACTGCCGAATAAAAAGTAAAATTTGAGAGCGAGAAATTCTGTATGAGAATCGAAGAAAGCCATTGGAAAGTCAGATAATACAAATGGTTCTTTAAAAACTCAATAATGATTGTTAATGCATGAATAATGTAATTTACTGCTTATATCATTTATACATGGTTAGAGCTAATACTAATTTTTTTTAAAAAAGGAGAATCTGTGACAATGTGTCTATGATATCGTACCTAATGTTCTAAAGTAATTTATGGTTGCTGAATTGAGTTTTATTTAGGTATTGAATCTTTTTTTATATAGCTCTAACAGTATTCCTAGGTACTATTGGTTTTACAAATCTGCCAGAATTAATACATAAATTTTGAAATAATGAATTTTGTGTGATCTATTTTTGTGAACTGGTGTTTCATGTGCCACATATTCACATAGCACAGATTCTGTTCATTGATGAAACCCATACATAATGTTTATTTTGGTAATGACTTATCATATGTTGATGAACAACAAAGGTGGGGGCCCCTTTAGTGGTAGCATAAATGTATGTTTTAGTGTGCTTATATGACAATCAAGAGAATATCTCTTGTTTTTTTATATGCAAACCTTTTATCTCAATTTTCATAAATAAACGTTTAAACTTTTACAAATTAACATGTGTATGTCATTCTTTTGAATGCTGAGTCTTGAGGTATGTGTCCATGAATCTGGGGTAATGGTATCAATTTAAATTTGAAATTGAACCTGGGTATTGTTTTCTAAAAGAAGTTACACAACGCAACATTGAGTAAAATCTTAACTGAATTTAAATTTCTAGAGATTATAACAAATTGTTTTTTTATAAGTAGCGGTAATTGTTGGAAACAGTATTTAAATTGGACAATTGATCTTATGTATTGGTTACAAGCAAGATAGAAATTAACTAATTCAACACCACAATTGCCAATTTGAAATGCTCTCTGATTGGATTCGCACGCAACTTGGATCGGTCTGTCGTTCAGTAGTAGCCATCTTTGCTGCAGCGTCCTCAATATTAGGTGCGCCCCCTCCTTTCTTTTTAGTCTTCATACTGTGGTCGCAACGAGGACCGTGGAGTCCATCCAGTCTGTACCTCAATAGTTTTTTTTTTCTGCTTTTTATGTTCAATAACCCCTTAAAGATCGCATGATTTTCAAGAAAACATAAAAAAAGTGCCTATTTCTTTATTCAAGAAAATTGTATAAAAATAAGTGTATGAATAATAATATATGTATTCATTTTTAATTTTTGGAATTTTTTAGCTTGAAATTAAGAAAATTTAATTATTCAGAAAAACCAACAATCAGTGTTATTGTGACAACCAACTACATTATAAATAGTCCGCTACTGCCATCTGGTGTGTGAAATAAGAAATAAATTTTTTCCGGTTATGAGAAATGTATTGTTTTTAATCTTTTTGGTGCGTTACCTTTGAACACTCCAGCCCGGAAATATCACGGGCGCGAGAAATAGAATGCGAAACCTCACCCGTGATTTTGACGGCATCGAAAGGTTAAAGTGCATTCTGTAATTCTGTTTACATATTGCTTTAGTTAATTCTAAGTAAAATTCGAAATCGGGTATGTCCTTAACATATTTTTTAAGCATAGGACAGTTTAGTAACTTGCTCGATGGCCAATTAAAAAACAGAAACTAATTAAAAATCAATACAGATAATTAAATGGCTTTTAAAGAAAACATTTTAATATCTGTATTTTCCTAAAATATTTTGGATGTAATTTGATTTTTTTGGAGGGGTGTTGATTTTTCCGAAAATCAATTATCCTCGTTTGATATTTTGTTGGAATTCTATAAGGATAGTTAATATTTAAAAATGTGTAAGGAAGCAGTTAGTTCTGTTCTTACATTACAGATGGCGGCTTTAAACTAAGCCCACTTTTGCAGTGAAAATGCGTGTACAATTTTAAGAACACAGTAAGATGAGTTTTGTAGAACAAAAACTAATTGTAATTTTTAAATATACATTTTCCCATCTTTCGGGTAAGCAATGTTAAACATAATTAATACACTATATTTATTTATTTATATTTTTAAGTTAGCTCCAATATTTTTATGTTATGTTTCACTGTAACCTCTGTCTTCAAAATAGACGTGTGCTCGACTGGCGACATCAGTTGAGGTGTTCGCTTGCTTCGATTACCATATGGTTGCAAAAATGGTCTGGTGGGTGCGCGTGAAAGTCGATTAACAAGCAGGATAATAAAAAAAATAAATGACTCTTTATTCCACGAAGATTTCAGCAAAACACTAAAGTAGCACATATGACAAAACTGAACAGCACTTGTATAAACTAACTACAGACATCACCAACAAACCTCAGACACAGCACTTTCAATAGCGCACAAATGCTTCTGATTAGATCACCAGCTTGCTTGCTGATCAAACTCCAACTCAGACTTTTGGTTTGAGAGCTTGCTTTTATGCCTTTTCAACGGGAAGTGACGTCAATACATAGGATGTGAGGTAATCTTTAGAAGGTTCTTGATATTTCTGGCTCCCAATTAAGATAGGACCACAGTTCAGGATTTTTCCTAAAAGATTCCTTTTTGTGGCCGAAGTTAGCATATCAGGGAAACAACTTTACAGCTTAATAACAATATGTAACTTTTTACTCGAGTGAGTTTACTTTTGCCTAGTTAGCGTCTGAATAAGAAACAAATGAACATGATTTATTATTTGATTTTTTTTTTTGACATTGGCAGTATTTTTTACAGAAATCATGGGTATTTCAGGACCGCTTTGATCCATTATAAATTATAAAAAAGTAAGAAAAGACAGATGTGGGACAACGGAAATTTTCTTGAACTCTTCTCATCTGTATCACCTTCACTCCATAGAAAGTGACATTTTAAATGAAGTAATTGAAACGATCATTGATGGAAACAATTATTTTTTTCCTTTAATACTTTATCCCATCAGGGAGGTATCAATCAATCCATCGAAATCGACAAACTTGATCTTTCCGTGATATTGATGTGGACAAGGATGTATGATCTCCAGCATCTATAAATCCTTCTTCAAAGACTGAAGATTCTTAAATCGTTGCATCAATTTTTAAAAACGGTGTGTAAAAAATTAATATCCCTTTAACGAAAATTATTTTCAGAACATTTCTCTTTCATGTGTTATTTTAAAATTTGCAAAAATTGAAAATTAATTTACAAAAAGTGAAAGACAGATTGTTTTATTTGGCGCAGGGCAGGCACCTTGTGAAAAGCCTTTGCAGGTCACAGCAGCATCGCCAAAACCAGATTGTCTCACGCTCTCTGAGAATGGAATCCTCATTCTGGTGACACTGGACCACAAATGCTCTCCCCTGTTGCATCTGCAAAAACGAAATAAATTCAATCAAACAGTGTATTTAAAAATGAGTTGCGATATACTTACGAATTTTGTAAAGGGTGTCCATAATTAAAATCCTCTTATTCAGAGATGCCTGCAGGCGTAACAATTCATCAGTGAAGAGTTAAACTATTCGGCTGACAATGTAAGGGAATGGGAAAAACACTCATCAAATAAACAATATTTCTGAATATGGACACACGGACATATTATGGTGAAAACAAACAATCTTTTCGCACACTTTTTTGGACTGGAGGATTCTACAAAGCCAATATGAGTTATCCACTGTTTAATTAAAATTTAAATAACGGCAATTGAGTCAGGTCCAGCCATATAGTTTCTCACATTTCCGGGAATGATTACGGCTTTAGGCAGGTTCCAATAAAGGAGTTTTAATTATGGACAAACTACATATATTAATCCATCTAAAATTTACACAAAAAAGTAATTTAAAGGTGAATTAAAAATATTTTATATTTTATAATATTACATAGAATTTTTAAGATTTGTGTCCGTTGAAAACCGAGATTCGTTTGCAGCACCAGAAAATACATTTTACAAGAGAAGTTCCCTAAATAATAAATGATGTCTATTAACGTTTGCTTGAAATGTTGCTTTTTGAATTTTTAATTAATGTTTCGGTATTATCAGTTGGAACTTTTCCCAAACCCTGAATAATACATATCGGGTATACGTATTACGTTGCTTAGGAATAAAATGTAACAGAAATACATTTATTTGAAATCAATTAATGTTCAAGCAATTTATTGTCTAATAGAATATACACTATATGATCAAAAGTCTCCGAATACTTTCGTATCCACTCATCTTTTCGAATTTCTACAGAAAAGCTGGAGGAACTGCGCTTCGACTTGGAACATGTTATGAATAGGCTTGAATTCAGATTTTACTGTGAAGATTCGGTCACGAGCGCATTTAGAGGGCTGACCGGAAATTGATGAAGACGGATATGGATTTCAGTTCACCCCGTTTCACAGAAAACTGATAATTATTTGAGGATTCTATCATTAATTATGCTTAATGTTTTCATCGTTTACATGCATTTCTCTAAAAGTAGCACTTATATTCTGGAAGATATAAAAATTTCTTAAAAAATCCCAAATTTTCTCGCATGATTTCTATTTATAACTTGCAGAGGGTTTTCCCAAAATGTATGAAACCTATAAAATACTTCAAAATATATTAGAGAAGCATTGTAATAAAATTTAAAGTAAATTCTTTGAATATTAAAGGAAATATGATTATTTGTATTTAAAAAATTTTATTGCGCATGTGCGAGTTGTAGCAGGATTTTTCTTTCACAACTTCAAAGCCAGATATATAGCACATCTTGCATAAAATGTCCATTTGAATACCGTTAAGATTTGGAATGGTAAAGGCATTGCAACGAGCGAATTTGTATTTCTATCTAAGAGAAACAAAATGATGAGAAATTTTCCTGAAACTGATTTATTTAAACTTAAAATTTCGAATAATTTACTGAATATCCAGGCATACTTTTAAATAAAAGACAATATAAATTATTGCACTCCGATTAGTTTTCAAAAATTTAAGTTTATAGGGGGGTCGTAACCATTATACCGACAATGTTAAAACACATTTCTAATTATACCGAAATGAGTTTTTAGTTAATTTTTATTTTTTTTATATATTTAAAAAATATTTAATTAGACATAGTGAAATTTTACCATATTTTAACACAAGAAAATTTGTACAAAATAAATTTTTGAGTATTTTTTAATAAACTCGTTTCAATACAATGAGAAAGATTTACTTTACTTTTATAAAAAAATTAAACTTGCATCTGTAACAGATTTTGAGAAAAGGTACATTGAAGTGACCAAGTTAACAATGTCGGTTTTGACATTAAAAAATTTGTAAAAAAAATAATTTCAGTTTTTTTAAAAAAAAAACTCATTTCAATACAATGAGAAAGATGTATTTAACTTTTATTAAAATTTTCAAACATGCATCGATAACAGATTTTGAGAAAAGATACATCGAAATGGCCAATTTTACATTGTCGGTATAAGGATTCCGACCCCACCCTTTAAAAAAATATCAATATATGTAGGAAAAAAAGCCCCCACAATTTGCTTTTTATAGAGAGTAACACAAATTCCGCTTTATGAAATGCCAATATCTTTCTAAATATTAATGGAATTCAACTGAATTTTTTTATAGAAGTTGCCATATACATCTGGATTTGAAGCTGTGAACGAAAAATTACGCTACATTCAGCACATACGTAGTGAAAAATTGTTTACTATAGACACTAATATTTTGTCTAATATTCAAAGTATTTACAAAAATTTTAATACTACTCCTCTCTAATAAATTTTCAAGTATTCTAATAATTTCGTTATTATTTGGGTAAAAAGTCTGCATTTTATAAGAAAAAAAATACGGGAAAATATACGATTTTTTAAAGAAATCCTCTGAACCTTCAAGAATATGCGTACTATTTTTACGGAAATTGTATGTAAGTAATCAGCGTATTAAGCATAAACATTCATGACATTAGCAGATCATTATCAGCTTTCTCTGAAACGGTTTAAGTCGAAATCGTTTTCCGTCTTCATCAATTTCGGTTCTGTGCCCTAAATGTCTTCGCGACCGAATATTCACCGTAAAATGTGAGTTCAAGCCTACTCATCACATTTTGGATGTTGAAGTTCAATTCCTCTGGCCTTTCCGGAGAATTTCGAAAAATGAGTGAATCAGAAATGTGTCCGGATACTTTTCGTCATATAGTGTATATATATAGTGTCTTTTTTGAAAAACAACTTACGATAGACTTGTATACATGTGATTATTATTTGGAAAGAATAGGTTTTATTAAATAATATCACTTTCGTTTTCCTGTCTTTAACGATGCCATGGATTTAAGATAGATCCTGATATCAACCTTAAATTGGCCTTACTATAAAATAAAACATATGCTTATTTTTGGATTTTCAAAAAAGAACCTTAAATTTACAACCAACTGAATTTAAACCATAGAATTCAGTATTATTATTTTAAATTTTGTCAAATATATGAAGTAAAATTCTAGTGCTAGAGTATGAGATAATATTTTCTATAAATTGAACTCTGGGTTTTTACAGAAGTTTGAATCGTCTTTCACACGCTTTATTATAACTTTTTACAATTTATTATTTTTCTTCATATATAAATTACAATGTAGGATCAAAATATTTTTTGCATCATTTTAAAGTTTGATTATTATAAAGATATGCGTGATATCTGCGAAAACAATTTATTCAAAGTGTTACATTTCACTTTGTACAAAACGATACGGTCTTTTAATATAATGAGTGTGCAAGTAAGTGCATGAGCGCAAGCGTATGTGTGCGGGGAATAGGCATGGGAGGGTTCTTGTACGAAAAATGCTCGAGATGTTGTCTTTTTCTCCTTTATTGACTTGAAATAGCTGTTAAATTCACCAGTTCCATACAAAATTTATTCCATACTACTCATTACTTTTATCTCTAAATGGATTGTATTTGTGGATACCAATTTTTTCCAATACGAACGCTCAAATATTACGCCCATAAATCACCTTCACTGAATAAAATGTTATATTCTGAAAAATAAAAGAAAAATGAATAATTTTATCCCCAGTAATCTACATTTTATTGTTCTATGCATTTGCATAGTACTCAAGTTTTAACAATATTTACTGAGATAGAAAATTTTCATATTTTCAAAAAGTATGAAAATCTGCGAACTGCTTAATGTTTTTTAAAGATTAAATTTTGATATAAGACTTAATTTTTTCAAAATCCTATTTTAGGGGGTTCTCCCTTTATCTTTGTTGGATATGACATGACTTAAAATATTTATGTTTTATTTATATATTTATAATTGACAATACTAGAAAATATTTATTTATAGTATTAAAATACCTATCGTTTCGTTAATTTTTTCTATCATTTTAAATATTAATTTTTGCTGTATTCATCACCTTATTTTCTATATTTCTCGCAGTATTTCAAAAGAAAATAGCAATCTGATCTAGTACCATGAAGTATTTTTCATCAATTGACTCATCTACTTCAGACGTAAAAGTAAAGATCTCTAAGTAGATCTCATCCTAATTAAATAAATAATTAATTTTAATTATTTAAATAGTTTATTTTAGTTCATTATACATGGAGGCGCCCAAGATTTGTTTAGTAAATTTAAAATAAAATAGCCAAAACCTGAATAAGATAGATGTTTAAAAATAAGATTTCACTTTTTACTTATTGATATTGAAAAATATCTCATTAAATTAAATTTTTTTTTGAAGTTTTATGTTACTTTAAGATTGATTGAATACTTAACTATTTGCTTTTAACTGTCGATGGAGATTTAAATTCACTGTTTTAAATGGCTGTCTTCATATCCCATGCTGTAAACATGTATTTAATTTGCTTCTAAAACTTTTTTAATTAAATTTTGTGTCATCCATTAAAATATTTACTAACTTATGTTAAAAATAACCTTTCGCAGTTTATTGAAAATCCTTTGGACAGCCAAGCCTTTTGAGAACCTAGAAGATTTGACAACAGATTTTCTCATTCTAATTAAAAATAAAAGAGGCAAAAGATAGAAAGATTTTATGTTGGAAATCTGTTGAGTGCTATTTTAAGTAAATAAAGCTACAATGTCACAATATTTAATTAAATTGTATGCCATTATTTAAAAAATATTAATAACATATGAAGAAAATTAGTATTCGAAGGTTTTAAAAAAATTTGATTCAATTGATATTTTCATTTTTATTTACAAGCATTTTACACGAAAATGAATTTGTGTATAATAATGTTTTTTTAAAAATCGTTTGGTTAAATTGAATGATTTAATTTAGAAACATTGCAGACGATAAATAGATTTTCTGAACAATAATATCTTATTAAAATTCGTTTGGTTTATTTGATATTCTCCTTAAAAAATTATTTGTTTCAATTTACTTTTTGATTTTTAAATAGCAAAACGGTCAGACGATAAAAGAATTTTGTGCATCTGAATATTTTAGACAAAATGAGTTGGGATATAAAATAATTTGAGCAATGTACCGACCAATAAATCTAGCACAACCTTTTGAGTAGAATGATAAAACCTTGATATGGTCAGTGGCGGACTGGGTCTTAAAATAGCGGTTGCCAGCGGTCAATGGGGGCCCACTCACATCAAAAAAGGATATTTATCTCTCTATATTTTTTAAATTTTATTTATTATAAATATAATCAATTAAAATCAATAAATGGACATGATATACTATATAAATTATTATATATTGTTATTACATAAAAAGCTGTTATATATACTAGTAGTTCTGTGAACAGTAGACCACGCCCTTTCCCCCCCAAAAAAAAAATCTCTTCATTTCAGTCTTTAAAAGCTCAGCCATTTATTTTCTAAATTCAAATTATTCGCGCATGTCTCTGCTTTTATCATTATTAATTAAAGTACAATTAAATGTATGCTTTTATCAATATTAACAATATCGCAATGAAATGTAATTTGTTATTATTAAAGGTATTTTTGGAGGCATTATTAACGGAATTTCGTTCGGCTACAATCGTTGGAAAAACACTTAACATTACATGAAACGCAACCATTTAAGCGTCCACCATCTTGAAACGGAATAAAAAAAATAAAAATCTTTACACATAAGGTCGTGAAAAAATAAATTACAGGCAAACAGATTGCATTAGACAAGTCAGTAAATTACTGACAAACAAACTGTTTTCACTCGAACGGTTCAGTGAAAACAGGACCTCGCTTCGCTAGTCAAATTACTAATTATAGTATACATGTATTATTACATATTATTGAAAGTGAGAATTACCAAATATAAAAACAAATTTATGAATGAATTTTAAATAATTTTTGGTGGATTTATAGCTTACTATAATTTTGGAAATGTACTGTTATTTTGAGAATTTTCTTAACCAAACTGAAATTATAGAGCTACCCATGTACCAATTTCAACAATTTTAAAGACTACTTCTTACTTTAAAAAAGATTAACAATTCAAAAGTAGAGAACTCAGTAAGCTCTTGAGTTTACTAGATATCTAGTCAGCTGTTGAGTTTACTAGATATCTAGTCAGCTGTTGAGTTTACTAGATGGTATGTCAATAATTACTTCTGCATCCAAATCATCTAACAATTCCTTTCCAATAGATAGTAATATACAGATAATTCCAAGTTCTCTTCAGACAATGAACTTCTAAACCTGTTCTTTATCTTTAGCTTTGAAAAACAGAATTCACTAATATCATTAGATTATTCATTACGAATACTAATATTATTATAAGTATGCATTGATATCTCAAAAATGGATTTCACTCCTTACAGATAACGTTCTTTTAATATATTTTCAATCGATGCAGGGCTATTAAGAATAGAAAAGGTAAAATCAAGCATAGTGGTCGGCATAATATAGAAACCCAACTTAAGCATAATCGGGACTCTCAGCTAAACTAAATCCAAATAATGATATTATTCCAACTAAATTCTACTGAAGAGAAAGACTCAAGGATAATTAGTATTTATTTGTTATTAAGCGGTTATTCTTAGCATTGGGATTATAAGCCCTCAGGGGCCGTTCAAATATTACGTAAGCACCCAAGGGGGGGAGGGGGTTGCGATTTGCTTATTTTTTCTGACAAGGGGGAGGGGGAGTATAAGTGATGCTTACGTAAGACATTAAAATCACTTTATTTCAGAAAATATCTTGTAAATTGGATTAAATAATTTAATTTAAAAAAAAATTAAATTTGAAAAAAAGTCAAATTTGGCAAAAGAAAATTAAACTTGATTTTTGTAAGCTTAAACTTGAAATTGTAAGGAAATTAAACTTAATTTTTTTTTCATTTTATGCCGAGTTAGAGTTTTTTATTTGAATTAAGTCCTAAATTTTTTAAAATTAGATTATTACTGTTATACGTTTTGTAAAAAAAAAAAGGGGGGGAGGGTTGCAGTTTTCTTACGTAATTATAAGAGGGGGGTTGCGATTTGCTTATTTTTGCTGAAAAGGGGGGAGGGGGGTTAAAAAATACCAAAAATATGCTTACGTAATATTTGAACGGTCCCTCACACGCGTTGTTTACAAATCCCTTTGATAAAAGAATGAGTGTGTGGATATACTAATATTTAATCATATTCGGTGGAGATCTTAGCAAAACGGTTTGCAAGCTCCACAGAGAAGGAGCACTTTTTCTCTGCGGCGAGATCTTTGTCTGGCCTTCCAGTATATTTGGACGCAGATGAGACTGACAAGACTTTGAATTCAGAAATTTAATTTTGGACATCCTACAAATTTGTATTTGATTTTAGTACTTTTTAATGTAGGATGGAAAGCAAACTCTCAATGATGATTTTTATTTTGACTTCGTTCTTCAAGGTCCACCCTACCCTAAAATTAAATTCTAAAATTTCGCTCTACAAAGCAGGATTAAATGAGTTCAAATTAAATCAAGGAATAGATAACAACATAGCATATTATTTTTAAAGATACACACCAAGAATTCAAAATTGCCAGCAAGTCTAATAACAATAAATTTCTCATCCACAGGGTTAAAATCAATTTCCCGAGTAAAATAACAAAAATATGAAAAATGTTTGATGTTAAATTCTTTAGGTTTAATTTTTCTTATACAGTTTTAGCGACAAAGCGTGAAGGAGAAGTGCTGTCCATTAGTAGGGTATTTTTTGTAAGAGTGAAGGAAGAAAATTCTTTTAATGATTATTAGTTTAGTGATTTGTAGTAATGATATTTTCGTAATTTGTTATTAAATTTATATCATTGCAAAAATATTTTTTTGAATTTCTAAAATAATGAAAAAAATCATTCTTCTGAAATGGGTTTTGAAAGATATCACAGGAAAAACAACAAAATCTTGCTCAAATTTTAATAACTGAAATTTTAATTAACTGCAGGACTTTGAAAAGGTGTCAGTGATTCTCCTTTTGTTTTGAAGAGCACATGTGAAAAATTTCATCAAGTTTGGACAAAAACTGTAAATTTTTATAAATGACGATATAATTCCTCTTTACATATAAAGAACTAAACTTTTGAACTAAATCATTTTCAAACAAGACAAATGAAAACAAGAAAATTATAAGTTATAGATATATTTTATTTTTTTAAGCAATAAAATCTAACACGAAGTACCATAGAGTTATTTCTATGTTTTACTTCTGATCACGCTTTTGTATGCAAATGTCAACAAATAATAATAGAGAATGCATGTGTAGGTTGTTTTCTGTCTGCTGATGTTCTACAGTCCGTTGAATCTAGAGACACCAAATTTGATACAAACATACTATAAGAGCGTAGGAATATGCATCTAGGAAAATTTTTAAATTTTAATTAATTAAAAATTAAGCAAGAACTGGGAATTTTTCAACTATAACTCAAAAAATATCGTCACATAAAAATAATTTTTACACATTATTCAATTTAAATATTTTTATCTTTCAATATGATGCCAGTTTACTTGCTGTCAAATTTTTTCCTCAATTTTGCAATTTTAAAAAATATTGTTAAGCCTAATATTTAACAATACCTTGAAATGTTGTAATGAAAGTCAATCAACTTTCATTGCTTCAAATCAATAAATCTTATATTTGTCTTCTGATAAAGAAGAAGAACGATATAAAATTCTATTTTCATCTTATGATATAAAAACTTTCTTTAATGCAATAAATTGCATTCCATTTCGCCAGTTTTTTAGTCCAATTTTTTTCTGTCCTCATTAGTTCAAATAAATTTACTTTTTAGACATATTTACAAAATTATTATGATATATTTAAATTGTAGCAATGATCTTAAAACTCATCTTTCCTGTTACGAAAAGAAAGTTTATCCTGGAGATTATATTATTCATTTGTGTTTAATTTGATTAAATTTCAAACAAGATTACCAACCAATAAAATAACCAATAAAAAAAATAACTTCATTGACTATCAAGATTTTTAGCCTTTTTTTATCTGCTAAATGTAAAAACATAAGTCATTAATTTCATCAGATGCGAAATATACTACATCAAAATTTAGTTCAAATATCAATACATTTCCTGTCCACTGTTTTTCAATATTTTAACTAATTTATTTCTTGGTTTTTTTTTTGTAACAATTAATGGCTTCAGCTTACCAAAAATTAAATAAGTTGGTGAATTTAAAGTTGGCTGGCATAATTTAATCCATACAGTTAATAAGATGAATTATTCAGGTATTCGCCGAAGGCTGTCGGTATTTAATACTAGAAAGGTAATGTAAAGGTAGGAAAAATTTGAGTTCACCTCTCTAAGTCATTTTTCTCCTTTTGTAAGATATGCTATGCATGTTCTTCTCACTTTGTTGACTGAAAACAGGAATACCACTTCCCACCAGGACCTACTAGCCCTGACTCCCCACACCCCAATTATTTGTCACGAAAGAAAGGGTCCTTCACCGTTTTCACAACCTTGTTACCATGGTCCCCCCCACCCGGAAGGAAAAGGCGAGTGTCCCTTTTTCACAGATGCCATTTTGTCAAATTACACGATTCCCCCTCCCCCTGTAAGATTCAGCGGTCCGAAGTAGACTATTTTCTTTGTTCGCTTGCCCGTCAATTTTACTACTGTAAAAAGTAGTAACAACAAAAAAGAATGGCCAGGGAGATGCATGTATTGCCTAGCCCTGTATTTAGACATTTCCAAGAAACGCACCCTTTCTGCTCAGAGGGGTCATCTCTTGCGTCTTGCCGGGTGTGATATGAGTGTTCATTGCGTCCCGACCCGATTTTGCCCAGAAAGAAAAAAGTTGTGTGAGGAACATAAAACTACTTGGTATTTTGTTTGCTTTAGAAAAGACGCAGGAATTTATCTAGAAAAAAATTATTCCCTTTCTCTCTCTCTTTCACATACATATCCTAGGGGCCCATATCAGCTTATGTTTAAGGGGCCCACTTGCCACTGGGCAACCTGGCCAGTCCGCCACTGGGTATGTTTAAAAATTAAATGTCATGAAAACAGAATCACGACGTAAATATTGCAATGTGTGGAAACAATAAAGTCATTGGCTATGTATGTATTGGTCAATATCTAATTTTCATTACTTTTGTAACATTAACGTAAAGGAAGCTACCTTTTCCTTCCAGCTTGCCGAAAGGGATTTTTTTAAAGTTCAAGTTAGTAAGAAAGCAAATGCAGTTTCATTTAAAGTTCATACGTGTCTAAAATTCGTTGGCACATTACATTAGATCTAAAGCTATTCAGATGTTTATTTGCAACATTCATTAATATTATTTTCGTATTATGGTGCCTTTTCTTCGAAATTGAATGGCAGTTTTAGGGAGAGGCAAATTAATTTTTTGTAAACCAAGTTATCGGAGGCAAAAAAAAAAGTATTTGCTAAGAAATAAAGCAACTTCTTTTCTTTAATTTGAAAGCAAATAAATCAATCATTTTAAAAATAGTTTTTGTAAAGTAAAGTGAAAATCGATCAAATTCGTTACCTGCAGCCCCAGCCAGTGTTCCTCCATTTAGCCCTGAAACATTTCCTAGCGGCACCTTGGGCGTAGGTGGCAGAAATTTCTGACCGGATTGGCTGGAACTCGTCTGGCTGTGGTTGAGGAATTTCTCCCCATCCGAAAACGACCTTTGTGAAAAAACAATGGTTTGGCTGAGTGGACAACGTTCTGTGTGTTCCTAATAAACAGAAACATGAAAATAATCATAAAGAAATTGAAAAAGATTAAATAAACGATAATTCTGAAACAATAATATCATAGACATGACATAAATTAGGCAAAGGGCTTACATTTTCATTCCATTCCTCTGGACCACCTCAAGTACGAGGATGAGATGTCAGCCTATGAGCGATGCGAGGTTCTTACCCTCGCGACGGGGCTTGCCAAGTTTGGGAAGGGCTTGCTGCACGTGGGGCGCTCTCATTTTTCAAGAATCTGTCTTTCTTGCGAGAGATGACCAGTAATTTAGATTTTCCCTGTTGACCACAAGCCTGAGGCGAGACATTCGAAAGAAGGGAATTTCATGCGCTTATTTTCAAAGAATGATAGTACGTATTGTCTGTACAAGTCTGGCAATAATTGCATTATGGTTTTGAATTTATTTATTTAATATTGGACTATAAATATTGTTTTAAACTTCATTTAAATACTTTAATCAACTATTTAAATTTATTTAACCAGTCAAAAAGAACTAAGGGCGAAAGCAAGTGACTTTAAAAACATTTTGTTAAATAATAAACAGTAGAAAAATACAAATGATAGCAGTAACTTTTATGATTACATTTTGTAATCAATTTTACATTTTTGTTATCATTATTTATTATTATATTTATACATGTACAATACATATTATACCAAAATTCGATTTACTTACGTTCTGAGGGATGAAGAGATTTTCTAATTATCATTTACACCTATTTCCATCATTTTGATACCTATAAACATTGTTTAAAATTTCGAGTATTTTTTAAAATTATTTTTTTAATTTTAAATTATTAAATAATAATCAGCGCTTGAAAATAAATTATCGAGACAATAAACAAGATTAATTCAATTCAAGATTAATTAATTAATTCGAGAATGAACATTTTTTTTCGTATTTATAAAGTGGATTTAATTGACGATGAACTATTTTCTTAAGAAGTCAGCAATGCAGTTTGAAAGTTATAAAAATAATTTTTATTCGAGGGAATTTTCATTTAGTATTACCTTCCAAAGGACAATTATCTTCATTATCGCAACATTCCGTTAGTCTACTTATTAAACAATTCAATAGAGTCGCCTGCCAGTTAGATCATATTATAATCCCTTGTTCCATAATCCTATTGGGCATTTGTTGCCGACACCCAACCCTGCTGCCATGAACGAGCACACTAGCAGTGTAATGGTCTCCCATGTGTGATTTGATATTCAGTTCAATGATAATCCAGTTTGTCCTTTTTTGATTTATTCACAACACACACACATATAAACATCATTACGACAAAACATATAAAATATAAACATTACATAGCTTAGAGCTCGATTAAATCCACACCTGCCTGGGGGCAGGGTCAGAAGGTATCTGAGGGTGAATCCCTTCGGGCGTGGGGATGAAAGTTCTATTTTTCCTTTTCTAGGGATTGCTGTAGCCAAGTTGCCACAAGCAGGATTCGCCAGGAAATCATATTGAACAGTAGGGAGAGCTGCGAAAAGCACTTCTTTCTAAATACCTTTCGACTGACTCCACAAAAGTTGCCACTCGGTGCTAGTAGTAATTTCACTGTTTTCTTCTTTCTTTCAAATATTCATTCAAAGTTTTGAGGTGCCTAGACTTGAAATGTGAACTTCGAGTGGGTCGACAACATGCAATGCAAGAAACAGAAAAAAAAGTCTTTAATAAATGAATTTAAAAATATAAAAAACGTCAAATGTATTGCGAATGTGTTTACAAATGTCGAGTGGATTAAGATGTAAGGTTTTTTTCAAGACTCTTTTGTTGCTAGGAGGTGTCTAAGTACTCGTTTATAATGATGGTCAGTAATTGCCATTAGACGCAATGCCCTGGTGGCATTTTATTGCTACCTAAATTCGTTTGTATAGGCATTCTAAATGGAACCCATATAACCCAAATGCCCAAAGAAATGGTGACTACAACATCCCTAAAACGGAACGTATTAGGTAGCATGCGAATATAATTTCAGAATTCATTTTCTTAAATATGACGGCAGATGAAAATAAAATATCTTTGAAAATCAGATGCAAAAAAATAATATATATTTTTTTAATATTAATTCAAATAGCAACGTTTTAAACAGCTCTGTTTCATCGAAATATTTTAAGAAACTATCAAAATCTTAGTAAATTGCGATTACATGGATCCAATCATCTAAACTAACATTAAATGCGGCTGCGGGCACATTTTGATACTAATATTTCCTTTTAGAGATAAATGAACAACCCGAAAACAAATAGCATTTTAACATGTAATGTACATAGTAACATGTTAATAAATACTTCATTTCGATGACATTACGGAAAACAGGTGACTTTGAATTGAATTTTTCAACAAAATAGTGAGCAATTCTGGCCAAAATCAGTACGCTAATAGTCGTAATATTCATTTTTATCAAGAATTCCACTGAAGATCTGCCGTGTATGGGGCCTGTTGCACGTTAAATCACACGTAGTGGTCAAACGTCCTCCCGTTGGTGTGGCGTGGAAGTTTGGAGAGGGGGTGCCAGCTCAGGTGTCGTCCTCGTCATCTGACCGAGGTTCAAAATTACGAGGTCCGTCCCAAAATAGCTCTCGTGTTGCTTCAAAACGGGACGTTAATATAACTAAACTAAACTAAACATTTTTATCAAGAAATGTTTGTAATGCACATATACACACACAATTCTCAGAATGGGGATTTCTTTTCAAGAAAATTTTAGACATAATTTAAATTTCTTTAAATCAAAAAATTTTCATCTTATTTTATTCTAAATATAAAATTCATGTCAATTCCTTGATGTGAAGAATTTTAAACGATCTCTAACATTTTCATTTTGAAACCAAATCTATGTTACGAAAATTGACCAAAATCTAATTTTAAAATAATTATTATGATTCCTAGCTATGTGATTTTGGTCAGAATTGCTTTCTACTTTATTCAGAAATCGAATTTAATGTAAACTGTTCTTCTAACTTCAAGGCATTGAATCATTATTTAATTTCTTTCAAGTTATGGGAAAGTGGGCTGTTCAGTAGACCCGGAAAGGATTTTTCGTATGCATTTATCTGTCCACAAATAGTATTTTAATTAATATAGTACTTTACTCACATCGCAAAGAAAATGTTTAACCACCATGTATTAGTTTAAATCTATTTCATAGTATCCAAAGAGATTAAATAGATAAATATCAAGGAAGCAAATTCATTTGAATATCTGCACGAAGAGTTCATTTAAGTTCAAATTAATAGTAGTTAAGGCAAGTTTGAAAATCAATTTTGTGTTGCCTTATAATTCAACATATGATTAAGGACAAGCTATAATAATTGTTTTATCTCCCAAATGATCCAAAGGCACATCAGAAAATAATCAAAGATATCTGAAGCAACTATCAGAATTTTATATCCTGTCATCGCATTAAAACATCCAACCTAGCCATTTTAATATAGCTAAATGTCATTTGCCACTACAGCAACTAACGTCTCGACAATTTTATTGAAATAAATTCAACAACAAAGTTCTTTCTGTGCCCAATAAAACGAAATATAGAGGTAATTCTTGTGATTATCGTTCGAAAATACCAGATAAATAAAAAGCAGATTATTCAAACAAAATACAGATTACAACAAATAACTTCAGCCTATCCCAAAGCAATTCGAACAGCAATTAAACTGCATAGACAGCTCAAGTTCAGGAACAGGAAAAGAGTAAGGCCGGTTCATAGCTATGATCTTTCTGAAAATCCGACAAATGGGGATCAAAGCAATTTCGGATGTCGCTGTCAATTCAGTGGCTACAAAATCGGACACTTGACTATGTGCGCGTTAGTTAGTAGAATACAGTCTCGCTAATCCGCGCTAGATGGGACCGGGCCTTATGCAGATCATTGAACGTCCGGATTAAACGGAATTTCCCTTAAAATGCACGTATACAAATTTTAGATGCGTAAAACTTTAAAAATCGATGCTTTTTTCATTAATACATATAACTTTTCCTATACTTAACTTCAGCTCTAATACTACTGAAGACCTAAAGATTTAACCTACAAACTGAGTTTTTAACCTATGAAACAATTTTTTTTCAAATCCCGTCCGAATTAACCGGATGTCCGGACAAGCAGGAATCTACTGTATTATAGGCGAATATTTAAAAAGTCTGTCGTTTGAAATTTCATCACAACTCATGATATTGTATCATAACTGCTATTTATTTTGAAAACAGCGAAACTTGGCTACTTAGAAGCTCACAGGATGCCATAAAAACTCAATATATCCAAAAAACCGAAGTCGGATTTAGTTCTAAAAATGAGTTCAGCAAGGGAAAATCGTTTCTAAGCTGAAAATGGTAGAATAATTCATTTTCAATGTTTAAAAAATTTTAGTTAAATAAATTTGGAGATTTTATTTTAAAAATACACAACTATGGAATTCGAGG
>BGPR01026581.1:0-17084 GCA_013235015.1 Araneus ventricosus | reverse complement strand
ACTGACCAAGTGTATGACTGTAACCATACCATGTATGTAACCATAATTTGCACCGACTGTAACCATAAAGCTAACTGTACCGACATTAGGGTGGGCCGAAAAGATATTTTTTACTACCCCTTGGCCCAAGTGTTGTAAATAAAGCTAACTGCACTGACCAAGTGTATGACTGTAACCATACCATGTATGTAACCATAATTTGCACCGACTGTAACCATAAAGCTAACTGTACCGACATTAGGGTGGGCCGAAAAGATATTTTTTACTACCCCTTGGTTCAAGTTTTGTAAATAAATCTAACTGTACCGACCTGTTGTATGACTGTAACCATACCATGTATGCAACCATAATGTGTACAGACTGTAACCATAAAGCTAACTGTACCGACATTGGGGTGGGCCGAAAAGATATTTTAAAAAAAATTCAATTCGGTTCACTGATGAAAAGTCGCTGCTCGGTAAGAGAAGTTCTCTGTATTTTTTTAAGGATTCGTCAACTGCACAGATCAAAAGGTTGAGAATTTGTTTTCGATAATGAACTTCCTAAGTTTTAACTACCCCTTGGTCCATGCGTTGTAATTTAGCGATGGAATTCGAAGGGAAGGAAACAAGCTTAATATTAGTCAACTAGGGGGCTCTGCCCCTGCTCGTTTCGCTCGCCACAGTGAAGACACTGCATGTCCTAGCATAATTATTTTAAAATCTTTATATATAATATATATGTATCAGCTTTATTTTGCTTCTGATGCTTTAACTTAAATCAGCACAGAATAAAATTTTTTAGCCTCAAAAAAGATATTTTTCTTCAAATAAAACTTTGAAAGGAAATTAGTCAAGTGCATAAATAAACAAATAAGAGTTGCAAAATTAAAAATATAATTATTCTAAAAATGAATTCTAAAAATAAATTATATTTATTATTATTAATGAAGAGATTGTCTTATGACATCTTAGTACTATGAGCATAAAAAAAGACAATTTTTATTAATAAATAAAAATCTTAAGCTGTTTCCTTTTAATGGTTTTACCTTAATCAAGAAGGAATAAAATTTTTTGGGCCTGAACCTTAGCCTACCTTATTTGAAGGTACGATGCGTTCGAATAAAAAGTTATTTGTAGGCACTGTGTGATAGAATAGAACGTTATTTGTAGGCACTGTGCTATAGAATAGAACGTTATTTGCAGGTACTACATGGGCAGATGAAACGTTATTTGCAAGTACAATAGTAACGGATAAAATGTTATGTTTAGAGATCATTCTGTTAAGCCAGTGGCGCCATCTGCTTATGAATTTAGGAAGAAATTGTAAAAAAAATTTATATTTATAATAATGAATTCTAAATTAAATACTAAAATGTAGACCTTTCTTTAAGATTACTGAATTTTAGATTGAGGGGAAGTTTGATAAAATTTATTTGCAAGTTTTTGATTCAAACTTTTTTTTAGATAAATCCAAGTCGCTGACATAAATTATCTTGACTTTGATCTTCATTTCTAACTAATCTCTTTTAAATCATTTCATCCAAAGTTGCATTATATTGCAAGAAATATTGTGTCTTAAACTCATTTTCTTGTAGAGAAAAAGTTATTTTACACCGCAACGAATATAGTAACAGGCCTATGGCGTTATGCCTAACATGGCGGACTTCCGGTTTTGTTTGGTAACAGACGTTGCCATCGACAAAAGAGAAATTAACCCCCTTTTTCCGCTACGTCCTTTTCCGCCTTAGCGTTTTATATATAGAGATTTTCGTTCAATCAACGAGAATGATCTGGGTAACTGTCTACAAAAATGCACTTTTCTTTTTACTTTCTCGTATACGAAGTATACAAAGAGAAAGTATTGTAATCGTCAAAAAATTCGAACTCGAGATTTTGACGAATCTCCACCTTTTACACCTTCCTGAGTCCGAAAAACACAATTTTGGAATTATGTCTGTCTGTGAACACGATAACTCGAAAACTATTAGAGATAAAGAGATGAAATTTGGTATGTGATCTTTACACATCATTTGTAGGTTTCTATCAAATTTTGGGCAAAATCTGTCAAAGGGAAGTCTGTCTGTCTGTATGTCCGAAGTCATGTGAACACTATAACTCAAAAACTTGAGTAGCTAGATAGATAAAATTTGGTACACAGTTTTATCATCATGAATGTAGGTCCGTGTCAAATTTTGTACCAAATCCGTTGAAGGTTTGACTGTCTGTCGGACTGTATAATCTCATACTTTTAAAAATTTTATCTCCTAAAAAATTTGGGTTGGATAAATAAAAATTGGTATGACGGTTGCTAACATTAATTATAGATCTGTGCCCAAATTTCGTTTCAATCGGTTAAAAAAATGCGTTCAAATCGCATAATTAATTTTTCTAATCCGATTCTCCATACGCATGCGTACTGGTAGCAATCTCTGTGCACACGGAAGGATTGCGTCACTTTGTCCTTGAGCCGACAAGAGTGGAAGTGTGTGATAGATGCGTTTTAATCGGTACGCATCTCTTTGAATTTGATTCTTTACATAAATATTTTACAATCACTATAATCTACAATGAAAAACCTTCTGATAGCCATTGGATTCTGGGTTCAGTAGGTTCGAATTTTTTTATCCTCGCAGGGGGAACGGAAACAGCACATTTTTGGGAAAGCATACGAGAAAGTTTAGGGGAGACAACTCCCGCTGGTTTTTGTTATTGCGTTCATTGACAGACACAGACAATCAGATGTATAGTAAGACTTCGATTAACCGTCACCGTTTGAACCAGGACGGAACGGATAACCGAATATACGAATATAATAAATCTCTTAATACTTATGTACAGTAATGTGATTTGACTGCTGGCTTGGCTCGAAAATGAAAATAACCCTTGAAAAGTGAAAAAAACATACACATTGTATTTGATTTCACGAAACGATCAATATAAGAGTAGGTAATGTACAGAAATGTACTGTAATACAATAAACCTACGTTATTTTAAAATAATCTGTCATGTCCTTGTGTGTCTGAGGCTCGAGCCTTAGATTTTAAACCATGACTGATAACAGAAACTGACGGTTAAACGAATGACGATTAATCGAAGTTTTACTGTAAGAGTTTTATTGGACAGTCACTTGGGGAAAAAAACACCAGTTTCATCCATATTAAACGCATGCTTGCGCTCATATTCTTTAAAAATGTTTTGCCATTGAGAGCACTGCGCGGCCGAAGCGCTTACGTCCGTCACAAAACCGCAAAGCACTTTCACCCGATATTACCCGTCGCTTTTTGAAATTATCGAGCCATCCAGAGCTGACTTGAAAGCTACCAAATTTTCAGCATATTCAGTCGCTTTACCCTTAATAAGCGACCCAGTCACAGGCATATGACTGGATCGCTTGTATATTGTCTCTAGGGTTTCTTTCCCGGGAAATCGTAAGATTTTCATACTCTTTGGGTTCCGGCGAATCGTACTTGGTGCCCGGGAATTCCCGGGAACAAAATATTATAAAATTATTCCTAAAATCCCGGGAAATCGTACGATTTTCATACCCTTTGTGTTTCCGCGAATTATATTTGGTTCCTGGGAACAAAAAATTCTAAAATTATTCCGAAAACCCGGGAAATCACAAGATTTTCATACTCTTTGTGTTCCTGCGAATTATACTTGGTTCCCGGGAACAAAAAATTGTAAAATTATTCCGAAAATCACCACTCAAGAATGATATTTAAAAAAATTATGTTAAGGTAGAGTTTGGCTGTAAAAAGAGGGTTTGTTTAGACACCAAAACACGCTGGAATAATTTGTTAGCAATGCTTGAAAGAATTTTAGGAATAAAACCAGCAAATTCAAAAGTATTAATTGATATTAAAGAAACACAAATTTTGACTAATGTGGAATTTGAAACTCTGACTGCAATTGTAGCAGGCTTGAAGCTCGTAAAAATTGGCCCAGGAAAACTATGCAGTCAAAACGCAACTTTGCTAACAGCCAAAGGAGTATTTGCTTTCATTATTGGAGAGTTGAGTAAACAATTGAATCAGAGTTGAGAGAGAGAGTTGAAAACAAGTTCAATTTGTTATGAATTTGAAGAGTTCTCTGGTTCAAACGATGTAGACGTAAAACTAGAAAAAGCGATTCACTCAGAGACATAGGTCTTATGTTGTTCAACCAACAACAGTTTTAGCTTGAACAAGATAGTGAAGCAAGAATTGCAGTTATTTGTCTCAACAGAAAATCGATCAGCAAATATTGTAAAATCGGTTGAGGATTTGAAAACAATTCCTCCAACATCAGCTGAAGCTGAGAGGTTGTTCATAA
The DNA here is from genome assembly GCA_013235015.1 of Araneus ventricosus. Taxonomy (NCBI): domain Eukaryota; kingdom Metazoa; phylum Arthropoda; class Arachnida; order Araneae; family Araneidae; genus Araneus; species Araneus ventricosus. Next base: position 12,789 of record BGPR01026581.1, on the reverse strand, counting down.
CAAAGTTAAGAACTAGGCTGAATGATAAAAGCATAGATTGCTTATGTTTTCTTAAATCATACTTTAAAAAAAAATAATTAATATATTTTATTTGTATTTTGTAGCATAATATATAAATGTGTGTAAATTTTGGAATTTATGAATATCCTTATTTTGTGTAATTATTATTGATATAAATTAAAAATAACTAATTTTTAGATTTTTTCAAATTTTGAAGCATTCCCGGGAATCCAGGGAATGACCATTATGTTCCCGGTATTTCCCGGGAAGGAAAAAAAGCCGGGAAATCAGAAACCCTAATTGTCTCGTATCGTTTTTATCCATTTCAGTACTGTCAAATATTAAGGATTTAAATCGGTCCCGATCTACTCCAACACTTTCAAAGGTTTTAACCGAATCATGACTTTTCAAAATTGTTTATACCGCTGTGATGTATTTCAGCATAGTATGAAGAATGGTGGGGCCTTCTTTATCAAAAATAATACATTTATTGGACGTCTACCACAGCACAAACATGTAAAACAAACGCATACACTTACATCACAAACGTTACATCACTCTTACATCCAATTCCAAGTTCAATCTCATTATTCTTTTCCGTTGCTAGGCAACGTTAGCAAAAGACAATACATCGTTGCCAAACTATTTTTATGACCTTTAGAAAAGAATTAATGCCAAACGATATTTTTAATTAATTTCTTTTTCAGCCAATCGATATTTTTAAATTAATTTCTTTTATTACCAAACGATTTTTTAATCTAATTAATTTATTTTTTCAAATATTTTAATAATTTTACAAATATATTTTTTTATTCGTTACGAATATTACACCGCACTTGTAGGAATTTCCTTTCAAGTAAAAATCTTGTTTCAACATAATAAATGGATTCGTAATGTAGAAGCTAAGAATAGCGTATATTCGCCGACAAGTGATTATTGATCTTTCGTAAGCAATTTCCCTGACTTCCCTGAACTTCTGTTGCAGTAAGAATCGGTGAATATTTCTATTGCATCGGAGAAAAATAATAACATTATATATATATATTTATTTAATTTATATTCCTTCTTATTAACGAAATCCATGGACGCTTTTTGACTGCAAAAGGTATAGGAAAACTTAAGGCTGGAAAGTTCGATATATGGCTTCGATATTTGCAACAACTAATCTAACCAACATTAAAGAAGAGTAAATTTTAAATAAAGATTCCTTTTTATGACAACAGAATATTCTACTAGCCGATACTTGAAATATGTTAATAAGCATAATTCATAGCATTGGTTTCGTAGCATTCTCATAAATTGCTCGTTTTAAATAAATATCAAGGAAAACAGATGGATCGTGCTGCTTTTAGACAATGCGTATAGTAGCTATATTGTTAAATATTACAGAATATTCATTTAACTATTTTGTTTGGTTGGAAAGAGGTACATTTTTTAACAAAAAAAAAACCTTCTTTTTTTAGTTTTCAAACTATTATATGTCAATCGTTTTTAAACATTAGCAATTCTAAAATCCAGAATTATTTATTTTTGTAACTGTCGTTAATTTATTTTCTAGGAATAATCAAATGGGTTTCATAGATTGAGTACTTTGGAGATAATTTTGTTCAAACTAATGAGTTATTTTTGAATAGTAAAATCCGATTCTATTTAAATAATTATTATTTTGCTCTTGGTGAGGAAAAACTGCTGTTTAATTCTGTTTCTGTGTTAACAGACTTAAACAGCAGTTTTTCTTGATCAAACAGATTATTTTCATGATTTACAGGAGTAAAAATGGCTTTGATTTAATCTAAAGTAGCATTAAAATTACCATGCAATCCTTTATCCTTATTGCATATACATTGAAAACAAACTGATTAATATTTATTTATTTCGTAAGTAATTTTCAAAAGGCAATATTCCAGAATTTTAGATAATTTAATAACTTCTCTCTTTCATTCCTTTTATTAAATTTTCTTTCGAAAAATTTCAATGCTTTTAATTTCAAGTGCTTGAACTTCTGTATTTTCAGCTTATTGTTTCTGCAAATGATTGAAAATTAGATAAATAAATTCCTTGAAGTCTAGAGAAAACATGAGTTTAAAATTCAATTTCTTCAGATAATTTTTGATTGATATAATAAAATCATTATGCAGCCTATGAATTATTGAAATAACTATTGTTGTGATGCTGCTGGTTTCAGTGTGATATATTTTCTTTCCTGCAGAAGTCCGGGACCCAGAGGAATGCTGCAACTGCACAAGTTGACGATCACACTGATCACTTGGACTGTGGTCATCTACCTCACAACCACTGGGGCCAGATGCTGGGTTACATCTCAACGAATAGGTAACCACTCCATTGTTTTTCCGTTTACGTTTCCTCATATACAGTGGCGGCGAGTAAGGGGGCGAGGGGGGCAATCGTCCCCGTACTTTTCTGGGAAAAATTGAATTTTTATTTTCTTTTAGCTGTTTAAAACTAGAAATCATAAAAAAGCAATAGTATTCGGGAAAGCTAGCTAATTTTGTTACCTACTTTTCTGGGAAAAATTAAATTTTTATTTTCTTTTATCTGTTTAAAACTAGAAATCATAACAAAAGCAATAGTATTCGGGAAAGCTAGCTAATTTTGTTACCTACTTTTCTGGGAAAAATTAAATTTTTATTTTCTTTTAGCTGTTTAAAACTAGAAATCATAAAAAAGCAATAGTATTCGGGAAAGCTAGCTAATTTTGTTACCTACTTTTCTGGGAAAAATTAAATTTTTATTTTCTTTTAGCTGTTTAAAACTAGAAATCATAAAAAAGCAATAGTATTCGGGAAAGCTAGCTAATTTTGTTACCTACTTTTCTGGGAAAAATTAAATTTTTATTAATTTTGTAACAAATTTTTACATTTTGTTGTTTACCCCCTACACTCTCGGGTACTTTTAGATATCAATAAATTTTTGGCCCCCTCACTTTTTTCACCAATCGCCGCCACTGTTCATATAATAACAATCGTCTTCCTCCTGAGTGAGTTGGGCCTAATTGTTTGAAACTAAAAGCTAATAATTAACTATAACCTGTAAGAAATAAAGAAAAACCTCTAATTTTTATTCCTTACAGCTTATTAATAATTCTTAAGTGCTAGATTCAAAAAATTTAGGTGCAAATCAAAAATTTTTTTCTAGGTTGTAGTTTTGATTACAGTTAAATATCGGAAGATGGGAGCCTTGAGCTCGTGTACTTCAAAAAATTCCCCATCACTAATGTACAAACATATGTTTAACCTGGCACAATTTTAAGGCAGGTAGAGGGGATAGAAATAAGCTGATTTTGTAATGGAATGAAGCGAAGTGAGTGAAACGTTGAAGTGGTAGAGAGCAATGATAAAGTGGTCACTGATGAGATATATTTAGCAGTCACAATGGTGACATGATAACCCGCATGACACCAAATCTCGTGCTTACCATAAAAAATTCCTTATTGATGTCTGGACTGACATAGCTTACATTTACTTAATAGGACAGTACACATTCTACCTAATCGGGTGAACAGTCTTTCTCCGGGATATGGCTTCTAAAAAACAATCAACTAGAAAAATTAGAATAAATTTAAAAATAAAATTTTAACTTAAACTTCAAACAAGAACAACAACAAAATTATTTATAAGCAATTAAATTTAGAGAATAAAATTTTATAAAATAAAAGTTAAAAAATGTTTAAGTAGCGCGCAATTGCAGCAGCAAAACAAAAAACAGAGAACAATAGAAATCAATATCATACAAAGAAAGCCCCCTCCCCCCAAAAAAGATAAACTCAGAGGTAATCGAAAAAACCCAAAAGCAAACAAGGAATCATTTCTAGTCCATTTTTCAAGGGATAAGGACTTTATTCGAAATGGATTCTAAATAATAATTGGGAAATTTTTCTGTTAGAAGCTTCGTTACGCCAAACATAGCATCTCTTAGCCCGAAATTTCCCAAACAAAAGACAAAGGAGGTCTGTATACCAAAAAGAATATTTTCAAAAGAAAGAGGAAAAACACAAACATCAAAACGCTAATAAGATTCATTAAAATTATTAGCCATCTGTTTTTTTAAAAAAATAGCCATCATAAATAAAAACTTACCCTATACCCATAGTTGAGAAAAAGGTCTTCACGTAATCACAAACCGACGCTAACTTTCTTTTAAAAGGAGGTATTATCAAATTATTATTAAAGAAACACTAGTCCCATGGCGCCATCTATATTCGATTAAACAAAACAGAAGAAACAGAATTTTTTAGGGAATGGAACCAATTTAGACATATGAGGAAAATATTAATAAAAGAAATTTCTCCGGGATATCTTGATTGTGCCATACATATAATGCATATCAGCGAGCTCTGTGTTTGTGTAAACATGCGAGGAGGATTGATGCGCTGTTATAAATCGCGAAAATATTTATCTATTAAAGCGTCCTCTACCACTTCAATGCGCTATTAATACATTTTATTACAAAATTTGCTTATTTCCTTCCCCTCTACTAGGGATATAACGAATATTCGATATTCGGCTCTTTTGCCGAATATTCGTCAGGCCGAATGCTAAGAAGATATTCGGCCGAATATATTCAGGATAATAGTTTTTTAAATGTGCTTTTAAATACACATTTAACAAAGAATATTGCAGATTTACATTTCAGTACATTTATTATGAAAAAACTCCTAACATTTACCCAATTTTAAGTTGCATAGGTGTATTTAATAAAATTATTTATAATTTATCATTGCAAACAGCCTGAAATTATTATGCAAGAACAATAATTTTTCAGCATTTTGAGGCGGAAGTCTGTTTTGTTGGGTTTCAAGCACATACAATACCAACTAGGGATTTAGCGAATATTAAGTTTTAGGCTTATTCGGCCCTTTCCCGAAAATTCGGTCGGGTCGAATGCTAAACAGATATTCGGTAGAATGAATTCAGGATAAAATGTTTTTAAAAAATGCTGTTTAAAATATATTACAGAATTACATAACGATGCATTTATTATATAAAAAAGCTAATATTTATCCAAATTTAATTTACTCGGTACATAAGTGGATTAATAAACGGTCACTATATAATGCTTGCAGATGCTGAAAGATCTTTTCTTGCTAAATATGTGAACCTTGGAAATTTTTCCGAATTTTTTCCCCACCAATTAAGTGGACACTCCATCCTACCCATTAGAAGTTCTTTTTATCAAAATAGGAATTTACTTCTAGTATTGATTTTATTTCTTTGAAGCAATCCCAAAAGAGTTTCTCATTTCTTATTGGAATTAAGGTATTTAAAATATTACAAATGTACATAAAGGTATTAACATTTTAATACCTTTAATACACAATAATAATATAATTAATTTAATAATAATATAATATAATAATAATATATAATAATAATAATTTAATATTATTTTATTTAATAATTTAATTTTATATTTTATTATTTTATTTAATTAATAATTTTAATTATTTTATTAATTAATATTATTTTATTAATTATTTAATTAATTATTATTTATTTAATTAATTAATTAATATTATTTTATTATTTAATTAATTATTAATAATTATTTTATTAATTATTATTATTTATTATTTTATTTAATTAATAATTTTATTATTTTATTTAATAATTTAATATTATTATTATTTAATATAATAATAATAATATATAATAATAATAATTTAATAATAATAATATAATAATAATACACAATAATAATATAATTAATAATAATTTAATATACAAATAAAAAAACTTAATTTTATTTAATCTTAATTTTTTCATTTAAAATTTGAAAAATATTTCAGTTACAATCAAAAGTTAAATGTTTTTAAAAATGTTTTTTTGGTATTCCGCCGTCGAATATTCGGCATTATGCCTGAAATTTGGCAGAATATTCGGTTATTCGGCCAAACCACTATTCGTTACATCCCTATCCTCTACCCGTCTTTAAATTTGCGCCAGATATGTTAGAATCAGCCTTATTACTGTTCTTTGTCATTACTTATTAAAAATATCTGAATATTGAAAAAATATCTGGATTTCCTGCATAGTTTAAAAGAGTATATACAGCTCAACAAATTTCGTAAGATAAAGATGTTACATTATTATTCTGGCAGTACACGGGAGATTGTAAATTCCGTCTCTTGTAACAGCAAAAGCAGAAAAAGAAGTAATCTTTGTCCATACAATTATTTGAGTCATTTTTGGGTTAGCCTTTTTCAGTTAAGTTTCAGTTAACCTTCTGAAAATAAAAATAATTTCTGTCCGATGATATATATCATATTTGCAATGACCCTAATCATAATTTCGAAAAAAAGTTAAATTTGAAGATGAAAGATTTTCAATGCCTGGTATAATAAAAACTTAAAAAATATTTCACATTACGATATTGTGTTATGTTATCAATTTAAGATTTTTGTGTAATTTTTCTTGGATTTTTAATCAGGAATAATGTTATAAAACCTTATATTTTGCATATACAGTTCAGCAGGCCCCGTCGAGTGTGTACCTCGAGTACAAGGATAAGAAGTCTCTGGATTAGTGAGCGGATTCTCGATTACTAATCTAACTTCCCAGAATAGAAATTGGTATTGGAGTGGTTAATGATCCAGCTCCCATGACGGGCCGCATATTTACAAACCCTACCCTGATAGAACTGAGGCAGGAAATCGGACAAAATGATTGGCTCGCTTCGCCTAGAGCCGATGACGTCGTTCTTTGCTCTCGTGCGAGTGCTTTTCATTAGTATAATTTCTTACAGTGTTGGATGTTTTATTTTTTATGATATTTTAAAAAATAATTTCATTTTTAAAAATATTACAACCCACGGAAGAATGTTTTCTGTGCTCAACTGTGGGAAAACGGAGAAGAAAAGTAGGACGACTCTTGTTTTGTTACGATTGCCGTACGCTACGTGCGAGAGCTGAAAACGACGTCACTGCTCCTCGTAGCCAATGATATTGACTGATTTCCTGCCTCAGTTCTATCAGGGTAGGGTTTGTAAATATGCTGACAGGCCCTATGACCCGTTGGGTGGACTACAAGGCGCGCCATAATGGGCTGTATTGAAAGGGGTTCTGAGTTCGTGTTTCAGGTTGGTCAGTTACACTTTTCCTCATGCTTAAGAGGTGCACGATGATTCCTTAGACTATATAATTCGATGCAAGTTCATAATAATTCATAAGAATTTTGTCTTTGAGCTAGAATTTAAAAATGGATGGAACTTCACTGATACAACTGAATTTTCAAATTTGTGCAATCGCAAGACAAAGCTTTCTATGGTCTTATTTTTCAACATTAGCATCATTTTATTTTCTGGAATAAATATTTTTGATTTTTTTCCATGACAGAACAGAGAAAAGACAATGGTCGTATAAGAACAGCATGACGATAAGAACATGCTGTGTTCTAATGTAAATTTGCTAAAAAAATTTATAATTTTTTCCTTTCTTGATCAGATGTAGAAGACAAAGCATCAAGTCCAAGAGTTCTGTTGACCGTTAACTCTCTGGCTTCACACAATGTGGAAGGCGTCATCACAGAGCGGTTGCTGGAGCTTAATTGGTTCAACGCCCCTTCTGGTATGAATGAAGACCCCACATCCTGGGTAGGTCTTTTCAACCATGATCCAGCCGAAGGTAGCCATGATCCCTTGGAAGTAGCATCCACACGAAATAACCCAGATGGCTACTACAGAACACGGATACCTTTTCCGAGGATCGAATTTTTCGATAATAAGCTCACTGATGGGTGTCTCGGATTCTGGATAGGTAAGACTGCTTTTTCATTTTTATCCTCATTGTTATAATACATGTTCTCAATAAATTTGTATCAGTGAGAGAATATTTTCGCTAGCAAAACTAAAGGTACGCAAAATTACAGTGTTCGCTGCATGTTTATATTAGTTTGGAAGCATATTTTGCTTATTTGATTTTGAAAAAAGCAACTTTCTCCTCTCATTAAGACATATTTAAAAAAAAAGCCATTATTCATATGTAACCTGAATCGGTAAGTATCTATATATGAAATTTAGAATTTTGAATTAAATTTTTCATGTGAATTATTTGAGTTCTTAATGATTATATAACTTAACAACGTCTAGTGGAATGTTCCATATTACTCTCCACGTTCGTTCTCTTTATCCTTTTAATACTGCTCTTATAACGACAAACAGAGATTGAGAACTTTCTTCTCTGTATTCGGTTGTCTCCATTTGATCCTATATATCAGGGGTTTATTTTCGCCCAACCTTACATTCCAACCTTTGAGGATTCCCAACCTTTTTCATCTCGCGTACCCCTTGATTAGCCTTTTTATTTTCGCATACCCCCTCCAACCATCTGTTTACACAAATAAGTTTTATCAATAATGTTAAGGGCCTAGGTAAGCTTAAGAGTCAAATGAAGGGAATTTATAACATACGCAGGACTTATATTTGATTTTACATTTCATTTCATTTTTATAATGGTATTAGTTCAAAATCAAAACAGATGAAATCAGCATTGTAATAATTTCTAATTAACTTATAAGGATAGCTTCCTTTTGCTTTCTTTTTTACTTATTTTGAGGGTAGGTTTAGAAGTTGCTCAACTTTTATTTTTTACGCGAACTTGGGAAAACAAAATTCTATAACATTCTTAATCCCTTATGTTTTCTTGTGTCCGCCATTACCGACTTTGAGTTCGTGTACCCCCAAAAGTGATCCTTCGCGCACCCCAAGGGTACGCGTGCCACAGGTTGTGAACATCTGCTATATATGTTTGATTCGTATTATTGTGAAATATCAAATAACACTAGGATTTCTGTGCTCGTAAATACGAGACGTATCTTTCCGAAAAGCGTGTACCCCTTTTGGTATTAAACACATATGTATAACTCTTAACAGGATTAATTTTCATTGCATGAAAGAGCATACCTTAAACTACATTTCTCCATGGTTTTCGAGGATACTAAGGCGGTTTCGACATTACTGCATTTTAACAACAACAACGTTCGAGAAGAGCAGAAAGAAGCTATTGCACCAATAACACCAGGATTTCTGTGCTCGTAAATACGAGACGTATCTTTCCGAAAAGCGTGTACCCCTTTTGGTATTAAGCACATATGTATAAGTCTTAACAGGATTAATTTTTCGATAATAAGCTCACTGATGGGTGTCTCGGATTCTGGATCGGTAAGACTGCTTTTTTCATTCTTATCCTCATTGTTATAATACATGTTCTCAATAAATTTGTATCAGTGAGAGAATATTTTCGCTAGCAAAACTAAAGGTACGTAAAATTACAGTGTTCGCTGCATGTTTATATTAGTTTGGAAGCATATTTTGCTTATTTGATTTTGAAAAGAGAAACTTTCTCCGCTCATTAAGACATATTTAAAAATAAGCCATTATTCATATGTAACCTGAATCGGTAAATATCTATATATGAAATTTAGAATTTTGAATTAAATTTTTCATGTGAATTATTTGAGTTCTTAATGATTATATAACTTAACAGCGTCTAGTGGAATGTTCCATATTACTCACTAAGTTCGTTCTCTTTTTCTTTTTAATACTGCTCTTATAACGACAAACAGAGATTGAGAACTTTCTTCTCTGTATTCGGTTGTCTCCATTTGATCCTATATATCAGGGGTTTATTTTCGCGTACCCCCTCCAATCATCTGTTTACACAAATAAGTTTTATCAATAATGTTAAGGGCCTAGGTAAGCTTAAGAGTCAAATGAAGGGAATTTATAACATACGCAGGACTTATATTTGACTTTACATTTCATTTCATTTTTATAATGGTATTAGTTCAAAGTCAAAACAGATGAAATAAGAATTGTAATAATTTCGAATTAACTTATAACGATAGCTAAAAATTACACTTCCTTTTGCTTTCTTTTTTACTTATTTTAAGGGTGTGTTTAGGACTTGCACAACTTCCACTTTTACTTTTTACACGAACTTGGGGAAACAAAATTCTATAACATTTTTAATCCCTTATGTTTTCTTGTGTCCGCCATTACCGACTTTGAATTCGTGTACCACCAAAAGTGATCCTTCGCGAACCCCAAAGGTACGCGTACCACAGGTTGGGAACTTCTGCTATATATACTTGATTCATATTATTGTGAAATATCAAATAACACTAGAATTTCTGTGCTTGTAAATAAGAGACGAATCTTTCCGAAAAGTGTGTACCCTTTTGGTATTAAACACATATGTGTAACTCTTAACAGTACTAATTTTCATTGCATGAAAGAGCATACCTTAAACTACATTTCTCCATGGTTTTCGAGGATATTAAGGCATTTTCGACATTACTGCATTTCAACAGCAACAGCGTTTGAGAAGAGTAGAAAGAAGCTATTACTTTGATACGAAAAATATACTTTTTTTAATTCGTCAAGGATTGTGCACTTATTTTTTTATTATTATTCTTTTCCAGGGTACATAAACCTCAACAAACTGGTGGCCAAGTCCTGCATCAGAGCCAGACCGCGCTGGATGTACGAAATGAAGGACACGATCGGCAACAGAACCTTGAAAGATCTCATGATTCCCGGCACTCACAACGCCGGCAGTTACGAACCGTACAGACCGGAGCGGAACACTGCAAAAGTCCGTTACCAGATGTGCCACGACGAAGACGTCTTCAACCAGCTGGTGTACGGCAACAGGTTCCTGGACTTTCGCGTCATTTTCCAGCACGTGGCGGGCAGCAAGGAGAAGTTCTGGATAACCCACAACATCCTCAGGACAAACAACTCGGTTCGTGACGTTCTGCAACAAGTGAAGCGATTCCTTGACAACACCAATGAGATCGTCGTCATGGATTTTCATCTCTTCTACATGGGCTTCTTGGACAGTTGGATTGACGATAGGCACAAGGAACTGATGAAAATGGTTCTGAGCGTACTGGGAAATTATATGATGCCCACTTCTTATGAGTATTCCACGCCACTGAACGAGATGTGGAAGAACAATAAGAGGTTGTTTGTTGGATATGCATCAAAGCAAGGCATAGAAAGCAACCTGTTGTACCCCGGCGTGTTCCATTTGTGGGGTAACAAAGAAACGCGACCAGAGTTGGAAGAGTTCCTCAACAGGAACATGTGCAACTTCATTCACAGGGGTTTGTGGTCTGCCATGGCAGAACTGACGCCATCGACCTCTGGAGTTCTGATGGATAAATATGGCGGACTAAGGAATTTGGCGCAGGAAGTTAACTTACACGTAACGAAATGGTTTAGGGAGAGATGGTGGAAGTGCGCCAATATCGTGGCTACTGATTATTTCCTTGGAAATAACATAATTGACGTATCTATAGAAGCAAATGCAAGAAAGTTTGGTACAAATTATGTATAATAATAAAATGAAATTTTCGTATGTGTAATGAATTTATTTCTATTACTTTCAGCCGACCATATTTCCAACATGGATCCATAATATTATTTCACCGGTAAAAATCAGTTGAATCAAACAAAAGGTGAACAAAACTCAATGAATTAAGTTATAGATGATATTAATTTAGAAATGTGATAATTGTGTTCATTTTGTTATGATATGTGAAACGAAAGAATGTGTGCTGTCTATAGTTTATCGCGTTAACCATTTGAAACAAAGTCTACCCTCGTCTGCTGCCATTGAAATTGGTCTGTTGTCTGTAGGTGATACTACTTTTAACAATTCTTTCAGTATTGATACACTTTTCGATTAATAAAACAAATTACTTCTGCCTTATCTCTTTACTTGAAATAGCCCCGTCCTCTGTCTGTGTTAAAAATTTAGATAGAGAGAAAACAATGATGAATTTAGAACACTTTTTGAACACAAAGTGCTAACTGATAACAATTTGGTTTTCTTACAGAAAAGGGAAAAAAGGTATTGTTTTGAAAATTAGTTGCTTCACAATGATATAACTTCATGCAAAAAGTGTAGTATTTGAAGCTATGTGTTGAGTTTTCAAAAAGTTTTGCCTCAAAATGTTTTTTACCTGAGTCAATATGTGCGGAATCTAAGAAATTGGTGAAATTTTCGTTGATGAGTTAATCTTCTGCAGTTGATTCATTAAAATCGTATATAGTTGCTAAAACATCCCTTTTTTTCTAATTTTTCCATTTAACCTTTTATTTATGGGAGACAAGAGGCACAACTAAATCCTTAAAATTTCGCAATCCTCGCATAGGTAATGTTTGAGGTCCGTAACCATATTGTGGATGGTTGAATTCCCCTTTTCCATTATATCATTGCATGGAAAATAAACAGATTTATTTTTCTTACTAATGAAGAGATAAATTAATCGTCTAGTTTATCTTAATTCTAAAAAATAAAATAGCTCCTATCACCCTTGCTGTACACCATTTTTTAATCTATTCCTTACACTTTTTGCAATCACCAACGTTCACACGACAAACACCATAACCTTCCGTAACTTTTTTCCCCAGTTTATTATCTCTTGATTGCAGTTAATTTATCCTCCATTGAAACAACGACTCTTTTCCTTTTAGTTGCCATAATAAAACAGAAGCACAGAAAAACGCAAATGAAACTCTAAACATATAAACAAGGACAAAAATTAATGAAAGATTAATAACAATATTCACAGTGATCTAATCGGCTTAGTTTCTTCAACATCTCAGATACTTCAGTCGGGTATCACCTGTCCTCCTCATTTTGATGCCCTACAAATAACGAAAGAAACACTCACGTAACATTAGTGAAGACTAATGCCGGATAACTAGTCTCTATAGTATTAATGACTGACAGTGACACCTACTGTATTGGTGACACTACTATAA
>BGPR01026580.1:0-13188 GCA_013235015.1 Araneus ventricosus | reverse complement strand
TGAGGATAATAAGCAGTGAAAAGTGTATGAACTTCTTTTCCACAGTGTTTATTGCTTTTATTATTATTTGACAATGCATAATATTTCTATACTGTTCGAAATAATGTCCTAAATTAGAAGATCATTTACTTCTTTTCATTTAATTGAATGATTTTAGAAATGAATTGAGTCTTTTACTGAGCATTGAATAATCCTGGCTTCATAAAAACTTATTTAATTTTATTTCAGTTAATTTAAAAAGATTAAATAAATTACTTGCACCCTGACAATAATACCGTCGGTATACCGCTAAAAATAACCAAAAGAAAAGGAAAAATGAATTAATGTATTCTTTTTTTAAAAAAAATGCCATTTATGTAACAGGAAAAGTCATACACATCAATATATCGTCAGTATACAATATATGCTGCACATATATTAATATGCATCATTTTTTCTGTTTCAAAGACAGCATTTTAAAACAACAAGAGCACATCAACTCATTTTTCTTTTGACTCGGCCACTTTTAGCTGTATACCCCGCCTTCTACCGACAATATATAGTACTGATAGTACCAACAACAAAAAATTTTCATGAAAGAGTGGCGTAGATTTCTTTCCAATGAGCATATATCTCATAGTTTATGTTTTACTGTGGTTTTCTTACCATAAATGTTAATTTTTCTGTGAAGGTCCATATTATTTGACAACTACCAATGAGCAATTTGACAGTAGATGATTGAAAATAAATCCTACAGGGAAATGTTGCCCTTTCTATATCTATAGCTCATGAAAAATTCTGATACATAGTTTCAAATGAGTTATTATTCATTTCTTTATTACGGAAAAATATTTTAAGCATTATTATTTTAGAATATTGGGAATTCCTCAAACACGTTATATTTCAACATAAAATATGTTTTATCTTTGCCAGTTGGTTAAAAACGTTTCTAGCAAGGTGAAGCTTTCAACAATTCGGCCATGCTACGGTTTTTAATGTTGATTCCATGACAGTGCGGTGGAAATGCCACAAATTATTACAAAATCAGCAGTAGATAAATAAAATAAAGTTATCAACTACCAAAAATTAATAAAAAGGTACAGGATATATTTATTAAGGAGGAACATAAGATTTTTTTAATTTTATTTTCACTGCATCTGCAATAGGCCGAATTCGCTAGTTACTGTAATCCATGCAGCTTAAATTACGCCTGAAATATCATTAAATAAAGTTTTCTCCTTAAAACAGTTTTTTTTACATGAAAATTTTCGATCATATCATTTTTTTAAAAAAATTGAAGATAGAAATTTAAAAAACTGAAAATTTTTTAAAAATTAAAAATTGAATTGTACTTATTGTAATTTAAAGTATGTTACAATTCTTCAACACGAATTTAACAACTAATTTAACGTTCTTTATTAGTCGCATAATTTGCGACTCACCCGCTTTAAACTGAAAATAATGAAATACTTGACTGGATTACTTCAAGTTTCAGTTTACTACATAGTTCATTCTATGTTTTTTATTTCTTCACATGTTCATTCAAATCATAAAAGCGACAGGAGCCACCAATTATGTTTGAATTCATCGTTTACCAGGATCATTATTGAGTCACTGGTTTAGGGCCAGATTCTACCAAAGGTGCATGTATACACTATCAATTTGCAGATCCATTGGGGTGAAACGATCTCCTGGTACTTTTATTAGCAGAAAGTTTGGAGAAGAGGGTTGTCTCGTCTTGACTTCAAATGAAAGAAATCCGCCCCAAAACTCCTCTTTCATGGCATTCAGGCAGTTAAATCTTCTTCCCATTCAAACGCTCATTCTTTAAACTTTCTCATTAGTACTAAAAGAAAAAAAAAATTAGATATAAATATTTGCTTTTTTTAAGTTTGTTAGTCTTTACATTTTTAATTTCCCAGGTTCGAAAAAGAACATTTTACTGAATTATATCATTTATACTTTGAACGCGATAGGACAAACACAGCAACAAACGATGGAATTTATTTATATGAGTCATTATCACCTTCGTAAACTTCTAAAATTTTTTGAAATTAATCAAAAAAGAGATATGTACATTAAACTCATATGTAAGTATACATAACATGATAGTTGTTTATTTATCCATATGGTTTGTCTATCAGATTGTAGAAATATCTCAAATATCATAGTTAACGACATTGTTCTATCATGTCAACTTTTGACCATCAAAAACCAATACTCTACCCTATAATGCAACGTTTAGTTAAAATTTCGATTAAAATTGGTACATATGGTCTTATTTCTTGATCTATATCAGATTGAATTAATCAGAATTAAAGAGAGTCAAAACTTGCATTTCTCTTTACTACTGATGGCTGCGATTTTGAGGCAATCAAGTCGAAAGGAAAAATTCAAACCATGCATTCTCTTCTTCTTGTTGAGCCTGTAGATTTGGTAATCAGTCAGCAAGAAGGTCAAATAGCATTTATCTTGTATACATTGACTGCAGATTTTGAAGACCAATCAGTCAAGAAATACAAATGCATACGTTTCTCTTTACCTCTGACAAGCTGCAGATTTTGAGAGATAATCATGAAAGGAAGAAGTCAAAATACGCATTCTCTTCTACAATGACTGCAGATTTTAGAAGACAATCGGAGTCAGAAGGAAGGTCCAATGCATGCGTTTCTCTTTACTATACATTGATTTTGGGAATTCAAGGAAAGAATCAAATGTAAACCTGTTTACTATGACGAGGCTACTAATTTTGAAGACAAATCAATCAAGAAAGAAGGAGTCAAAACCATGCATTTCTCTTTACTACAATGAGCTGGAATTTTTAGAGACAATCGATGAAGGAAGGTCAAAATACATTTCTCTTTTACTATGACGAGGCTAAATTTTGAACAATCAATCAAAAGGAAGAATCAAAATACATACGTTTCTCACTGAAATGAGGCTGCAGGTTGCGAAGATGATCGAATCAGAAGGAAGAGTCCAAGGCCAGCACATTTCTCTTCTTCTCGACAGACTACGGATTTGATGATAGTCAAAGGAGAGATTGAAATACGCACGAATTCTTTACTTTACGATGAAGCAGGCCTAAAACAAGTGAGTGTTCCTTATAGTTTTCTCTCGAAAAAAATCTATTCGTTTAATTTAAATATACATAATTATCGAGGGGAAGTTGGAATTCGTGCGGGAGGAACTTGGATGCAGTCGCCATTTTGCCGTTGGTATAACAAGATATTCATCCCCTGTAAATATCACCTCAACCATTACTTTGGTATTTTCATTATATTTAATTAAAAAGCTAATTTAAAATAGATCAGACACTAAAATCTTCAATGCAAGTAAATTTCTGGCTAACTTGATTCTTTTCCTTTAATTACGTTTTTCTGCAGAATCTACCTCCACAGACAGGAAAAAACATTTTAATTTTCTAGACTATTCATTTCTTGAGGGTTATTTAGCGTTTAATTTGCATTTATGTTTTAAATAAAAAAGTCTCTTGGGCAGATTAATTTAGATTGACTCAGGGCACATTGATCCAATCAATCAATGCCTAACAGCAACTATACTTAAAATCAATAACAGAATGGGAAAAAGAGCTTAGAGCCAGTTGTCAAAGAGAAGAACACACGATAAAGATTTGTTTTAAACAGTGGAACTTTGGTTTCAGTTTCGAACAAGTGAAAGTGCGTGTAGATGGGTTTAAAATGTACTTTACAGTTGTGAAATTGAAAAGAAATGTGACTTAATTAATATCAATAAGAATAGTGCATTTTCGGACCAGTGAAGATATTTTTTGAGGCTTCTCCATTTTTTTTTTGTAAGAATCAAAAAGCCGAGTAGGCAAGAGTTTTATGTTGCAATTCATTTAAAATTCAGGCAAGCCTCGAGGAATTATACATTTCTCTCCTCAAAGGGTTTTACACACATCACTACCACCCCACCTTTGGGCCGTTTCTCTATCTATTATTTGAGATGATGCCTCTGGAAGCTTGTTGTGTTTCATTTTCCCAGTTCATTAAAATAATGATGTTGAAAACTAAATGTTGATCCAAAATAAAAAAGTTTATTACTTTGTTAAACTTTTAAAACACCGGACTGGAATATAAAGTACATTTGGTGAAACAAATTTACCAGACTTTTTTATATCCTCTCTAACTAAATATTAATTATTTTCAGATGCTACAGTAGTATAAATGCCCCCTAATGGAACAAGTTGTTTGATGTTCCCAGGAAAAATAGTAAGGATGCTCATGCTTAATTTCGATTACCAATCTCTGGTTGACAGGCCGCAAAACAGGTATTGAGTTTCTAATTATTATCGTTAAATTTTGATGTTTTTTAGCCATGCCAAAATGTGCTTTTGACCTCCCCATTCCACACACCTGAACTAAATATTTGAAATGGTGAAAGGGCCGGTGGACGACGTTGATTTCCTTTGTTTCATCAGACAGTCAAAGCGTTCCAACGACCGCGGAAATGGATTTATTAAAACGGCGCTCCTGTAGCTGGAATTCAGACTCGTGGTTTGGGGAGGGAACCATCATCAAATAACATCTTTTCAGGTTTTCGAACACAAGAATAACGAACCGCGTTTTCAACCTTCTCAAAGTTTATGGAGAGGCTCTGAAATTTTGTAAATGGGTGGCAAACAATGTTGATAAATGGATATTTTTGGGGAAAGAATAAATGTCGCCCTGACTCCCATGCAGTGGGCTTTCATCCCTCAGGAAACTCTACCAGGTATTTCGGATGCGTGCAGCGAACAATGTACAAAACCAGTTAACACTGTTTGTATACTTTTGCATTCTGTTTGAACTTGTAGGTTCAATTTTATTGAATTCACACTAATTACATCATCTGTAGCTGTAAGGGAATTTAAACTGGAGAATTAGTTCTGTTCCACAGTGGACAGTAATTCACAACAAAATGGCGCCCAGAATGGTACAAGTACGCCCTCCCTCTTTATCTTTGAGGAAGGATCTGTTTTTTCTGAAAACTTATTTTTCTAAACTATTGCTTTATTAAGAAAGGGCTGTTCTTAAGTAATGGGATCAGAGATATTTTTTTTAGTACCTTTACTCTCTGTCAAACTAGACAGAAATGCATGGGACTACAAACTTTTTCTACTAATTATTTTGTTCAAAATAACTGATAGTGAATGGATCTGCAAAGAACTATCTGGTTAATCAACTTCCGTCTCCCCTCCCGGCACAAATCCTTTGAAGCTGACATCCTTCAGATTTTAATGTCTGTTTTGACGGACAGCAAGTTAAATTAGTAAGAATTGGAAATTAGAAAGAAACTTTGATGAGAGTTGGCATTTCCAAAACTACTACTTTTCACCGAAAAATGAAGTTTGCTTCAATGGATTAATATGTGAATGTTTAGCTTAAATGAGCCAGACGATGCTTTTTGAGAAGAGAGTATGTTGCTTCTTTAAAATATCAGCGATCTTAGATAGAATATATTATTCTGAACAAATTCAGCGGAAAATCCTCCACATAGCGTTGTCCCTGAATCTACATCTCCAGGAATGGCGAGCTTTGATCCAACATTGTGGGTTGCGTGATGGACACATTAGAAGCTAAAATTTCATGATCAGGGAAAAAGACTGCCTTATTACCATACTCACATATCATGACTGCGTGGCACCTCCCCAGGCAGCTGGGAATGAGGAGAGGAGCAAAGAACTATGGTTATTGAGCTGACAGCATTTATCATGGACTGTTAATCCTTGGGCCGGGGGACAGCAGTGACAAAAGTAACAACAGTTTCACTCAGTTAGATGGTTAGTGCCATTTCTGTAACATAATTTCATTTGCCATTTATACAAGCTTAGGCTGAACCGATTTGTGAAAAGTTATCAACTGGGTTCCCACGCGCGGCGACTGTTTGATTTTCAAATCCTTGGGGCAAGGCCAAGACAATTTCTTACTTCTGGGTGTAGTTTCCTTAATTTTCCCCACTGATGAAATTGCTTGAAGGCATTTCCTCTCCACCTAGTTAAAATAGTATGATGGAAAAACAATTTCGTCAATTTGAAAGAGTGAAGCATAAAGATGATGAGATCTAAGAACAGCTAAATTATGATGATTAATGTTTTAAATCAAATCTTAATTAGTTTTGATGTTTGTGCTTTTGTTTTCTCTTCCTTTGAAAATACTTTTTGGTCTTTGATCTCTATCCATGACTTAGGAGAATTTCAAATTAAAACTGTTTGAGGAAAGAATTTACAATTTATTATTTAGTCCACATTTCTGAATGAAGATATAGCCATGAAAAAAATGGACTGGTCAGTTCATGGCTGCCTTTTTTCGGAATTACTCAGTTTGTCTTTATTTTCGACTTTCTTTGTATGATATTGATTTCTTAATTCTCTGTTTTTGTTTTCTGTAATTGCTTAACCATGCTAATTTTGCTTCCAAATTTTATTGTTTATCATCAGAATTTTGTGTTCATGTTTAAGTTTGAACAAAGGTACTATTTCATTTATTCATTTTCAGTTGGATTGTTTTTAAGCTCAGAATTTACTTGTCTTTTCTAACTTGGGTACTTTCACCATTAACGTGTTAAACCTGATTCAAATTCAGGGGAATGAAGGGTCGTTCATAACATCGAATGGTGAGGAATAAGGAGGGCGTTTCCCTCTGTTCTAAGGAACAATCATTTTTATTTTCTTTATTTTACAAACTACGGAGTTAAAAAAAAAAGAATTATAGGCCCGGCTAATTTTGACTAATTTTAATTTGTTTATCTAATATATTCTCGGTGCACTAGATCATCCTACTCAATTTTTGCCCATCCGATCATACCTGATCACGATCACCATGAAAAACACCAGTGCTATATATACAATGAATCATAGCTGATACCATGCCTGATCAGTTTGGTACTACTGTTTTTCTTACATAGTGTTTTGGTGGCTTATGTGATTTGTCTGGCAGGTACTATTTACAAAAGGGGCGGCGCGATGGCCTGAATACTTTTCAAACTGTTTAAAATGACGGTGTTAAAACTGGGTTACCGACATTAAAGGCTTCATTAACTTATTCCCCAGCAGCCACCTACCTCTTTCGGATCAAGATTTTTCATCACACTGATTATCTTACTCTTCAAATGATTTACCGAGCGGATGCAACCGGTTTAAAAGCCTGTAAAATTTAAAAGAGCTAATTCTAAAACTCAAAATTACTACTAAGTGTTTACTGAACGTGGTGAACGACCATAGGGATGTAATTATTCAGTACCATGCGGAACCGGTTTCAGCGACAACAACATTTTTTTAACGCAAAACCGTTCACACTGCTTTCTTGGTTTTCAGCTGCCCAGTCTGTTCCGGAACTCGCTTATTTTCAACGCAGAAGCGTTCACCGCTTCACTGTAACATATTGCCAGGAATACCGTTCTTGTTGCTTTTCTTCGCTAAACTTATAGAGTGCCGTTCTTGAACCACTTTCTTATTTTCGTTGCCCAGAACCGCCGTTCTCCTTTGCTTTCTTATTTTTTCAACACCAGAACGCCAGTTAATTTGCCAGCAATGCAGCCAAAAAACAGTTTAGATAAACTCGCCAGACGGCATCTTTAATAAATCCTTCGAAAACCGATAGTCAACCTGAATCAGTGAATACCAATAAAGTCACTGGCAGGTAGTGGCGGGAAGGGTTCAAGCATAATCATTTTTTTTTTTATTCATTTTATGTTTTGATTCAGCTCTGATGCTATTATTACACTAAATGACAAGGTTTGCTGATGTCCCATGGCAACTGATCAACATAAAGATTTTTAAAGAGTGTCATATGAATATTAATTTAATATTCAGAACTGATATCATTGTGCTTGCGTTAAAATAAAATATGCTTGCAAAGTATATTTATTCTTTCAGTCATGAGTTTTATTATTTTGAACAAAACCGGTCAATCAATTGCCGTTTTCAAATATAAAAAATATTTCATTTGTGAACTCCCCACCACCTCCCTGTCCTCTCATGATCCCCTACTTTTATTAACTCTCTCAGGATCCCTATTGCTCTCCCTGTTTTCGTGGTCCCCTACTTGTCTCCTTTTCCGCCCTCTCATAAATATACCCATGTGAACTTACATGCTGCTTGTTCTTCCTGGTACGTTAACAGAACTCGTTGGTAGAGACTTCAGAGGAATGATCTCAAGCATATAAGCATACTCCCCTAACACATAGGGAAAACAAACAAAAGGGCAGTGAGCGAATAAGAACCTTCGCACGTTTGAGAAAAAAAATAATCAGAGCAATCGCGTTCCAGAAAGTCATCCAGCGCGGAGTGATTAAGGTCAAGCGGATGCCTAAACCAGGCTGGTTGTGCAGCGTAAGACTTAAGAATTTACCAATTTGAACTTTTTTTTAACTTCGGTCTTTAATTATCTTTTTCTTCTTCATGCCTGCATATTTGTTCATTCCTCCTATAGCGTCTGTACTTTCAATGTAAAAAAAGCAAGGCATGGAACTCCATGTCAATAAAAATGTTCCTGATTGGATTAGAATTCTTCAGCTGGCATGTGCATAAACACTGTAGATAAACCCTCCAGAGTAGAAAATTTTAAATAATCAAGTTATATGTTTATTAAAACTGTGGTCAAGTTATTCTTCATCCAGAGAAATGAAAACACCATTTGCATCTCGCATGTATGCGAAGATCACTTTTTGCATACCTCAGTTCACATCAACCTTCAACTCGTGCTTGGAATTAAACCTAATATTTGTTTTATTTGATAAAGTCTTTGGTTGTATGATCATGTGACAAATCAAGTCGACTGTCTATTTCCGCCTTCAAAATAAGAGCTATTATAAGTTTTTTAAGTAGAAATATTGGTGCATTTATAGTCAGATAAGTAAACTTACGGAGAGGACGATAAGATGAAGGTATAGTACGAAAGTGCTGGGGTTGGAATGTTTAACAGAGATGGAAATATCACGACAGGCCTGGTGGACCTTATCTATTCGATCAATTAATCATCATGATTCTGTTTCGCTGGAGTTCATTATCACCCTCGCCTCAGTACAGTTCAGCTGTCAAACTTTAATGTTTCTCTATAATTTCACCATTATGTTTGTTAGTAGGTCAGGTGAGCATCCAGAACTGCAGTTCCAGGCTCATGGGCGGTAATTTCTCTGAAAGCGAGCCTCCATTGAGCGCCACATTTTGACATAAGTTGGTGCCAGGCTGAGATTGGTGATTGGGCTACCTGCCCATGCATAAGATTCACTTGATGGAATGTCGAAAACAGGTCTGGGGTACATAGGCCACTGTAAACAAACTCTAAATGAAATAAATTGTTGCTCTTTTCTTAGCCACCAGAACAGTGCTTACTTTTCCTGGATAGAGCTTTCTTCAAGTAATTAAACTCAAACCTGGGAATAATTAAAGCAGTGCTTTTCCTATTGAGACTTACCATATTTCAGAGCTACTTGGGAACAAATTAAATATCAAGACAGTAAAAGAAAGAGGAATTCGATACCACAAAATAAACAGAGCACGAACGAGAATCCTGAACAAATATAAACTCTGGCAGTTCTCAGAAGTAAGGAAGAAAAAAGTAAGTTATGAGAGGGAATTGCAGAGAGATTTTGAGGTTTACTAGAGACTTCACAAATTGTAAACTCTTGTATACTTGTTTGCTAACTATTTCCATTTAAATTTCCTCTTATAAAATGTGGTGGCATTTAGAAAGTTTGCAGGTGCATCAAATATTATCACCCAATGATCCTCGTTGTTCATAGATCAAATCAGACTAAAAACTTACACTGCTCCTCATCCCTAACCATAATGCTAATTTGGACTGCAGCTAGATTTAAGACTGCTGAAAAACACAGCATTGTGACCTCTAGAAATAAATTTGGAAACACTGTTTAAAACAGGTTTGGCGACACCAGCAGAATGTCAGAGATATGGGGAAAAGATGGAAATTCAATAAAAATATCATACCAAAATCAGGAGAAAATTAGCAAATTAAACGGTTGTCTAAGTCAAACCTCTTATATTAGCATTATTTATATGTCAGCCTAGATTAAAAACTACCATTCATTTACCAAAGCATAAGTTTTTAGTTCAGAGGGTATTCTTAAACCAGTTTATTCAAGAATAAGATTTGGTAATGGTTTAGGCGTTTCTCTTCTTTGATACATAGGCTTCTATAATTATTAATTTTGATATAAATGCCCTACTTATATTTGTGCTGTATATTGTTGTTGCAGCATGCAGGCACTAATTAATTATTCAGCTGTTTTGAAGTTTTAGGCAAGATCAGACAACTTTTATTAACACCGGTTGTTTATGTTGCAAAAGGTAGTTTTAATGACTTTCTTAGATTCTGGTAGTTTAAGAAACAGTATTTGTTAAAATATCCAGTAACAAATGACCACTATTTCAATAGAATTCTTTTGGGATGTTAATTCACTTTTCAAACTAATTCATAAAAATTTCATTTTCTTTTATATTAAAATAACTAGATAAAGAAATTGGCTGTGGCCATGTTGTGACCTTACCATTGATTCGGTGGGAAATGAAACTATAAATTCAGTAATAGCAAATGGAAATATTATAGGTTAAATCGGAGAATCAGGGAAAATTAATTTTTTTGCGGGTTTTCAACCTCCCTCTATGTTGCTTGCAGTTGGTGAAAAACTATCTTTGTGGGTCGATATTACTCGCTGATATTGGCGTTAAGTTTGGATCATTGATTTGACTCAAACTAGGCCTACCTCAATTGGAATAATAAGTTCAAGTACAGGACATCTAAATATCGCATTTATAAAAGGAATATCAAAATGGCCACCGATAGATGGTGATAACAGATTCTAAACTGTTTCTTGATTCAGAGTTTAGTTGAGTGGATGCTAAGTAGATGAAGTCTACATCATCTCTATCTTTTCTAATGACAATGAAAAAAAAATCACATAATGTTATTGTATCTACAGGACGGTACTTCAGTCCAGCTTCAATTTGGCTTTACATACGGAGGTGGAAATACACCTCAGAAGGCCCGTTTTTTTTTTTTAAACAGGAATTCAGCGTTTTCACATGATAACTTTAAAAGTATAATAACTTCAAGTCATTTTCCATTGCCAAAGCCCAAACTCTCTTAACTGATATAAATTGATTTACACTAAAATTTTCTCCCCTTTCATCATTATAAAACTCCTTTAAAGAACAATTTGTAATACTTTCCATTGCAAATGAGAATTCAAGCAAATTTCATTGTTAAACAAATGTTTTAATTGCATATTTCCTGTAATGGTAAAGCTAAAGATGATCTCAGCCAGTTTTTTTCTTTTTTTTATTTCATCAGATTCCTTCATTGTGTACAATTTAGCAGCAGAATCCTCAAAGAGATAGAGTTTTGATGGAAATACCTCCAGTAGCATTTGGTGTGGGGAACCTTTCTTCCAGCTGGTTTCCAAAGCCTCTTTGTCATCCTCTGTTGTGATTTTATTTTAAGCATCTTACGTGTTTGTATTAGAAATCAGTACATGTTTGAGAAAGAAAATTCAAATTAGTTTATCGTTTGTTTGTAAGTTTAAAGTTAAAATATGTTTGAAACACCTGTTAGTCAAATAATGATCAGTGATTTATATTGTCTAGCAAAATTACTCTGTCCAGATCATACACAAGTGGCTGGATAGGGTAATCTTCGTTACTAGGAACTAACAAAAGCTTTTTACTAACAAAAATTCATTATTAACCCTAGGGTTCTTCAAGTAATCCTCCTTCAACTTACGGATAAAGGACAATTCCATTTAACTAAAGTAATTAAACTAGTACATTAATGTCGTTGTCTGCAATTCATACAATAGCCAGATCTGCTCACTACAGTGCTGACCTTATCTAGCATCCTAACTCATCTAAACTCTTTTCACCCTTTTTTGGGAGATGTTCAAATATATTTCATTGCCATTAGGCACTAATTTCGTGATTTCAAATTTAAAGGTATTGCAGATTCTAATTTCATTCAAACAACAAAATGATAAGTAATTTTCTATCAATTTGATACAAATTATAATGATCAATAGTTTAGAAATTTTATTATATTCAATCTATTTCAGATGTATTCCATTTCTAAATAGTAATCCATCAGTGGTATATGTGATATAGTTTGGATTCATTCATCAATTGTGTTTATTGCAATCAGTGATGGTGAAATAATGTTTTGTGGAACATTTGAAGTACTTTGTTTTAGATTGAATTTCGAAAAGGGTGCTTTGGGGTACACCAACTTTAAACATTTGACCAATGAGAATTCATGATTATTCGTTAATAGTGGCTAAACTAACAAAAAATAAATAATATTTTGGCAATTTAATAGGCCAGAGAAAGTACTGTTTCAATTCGAACATTTGATTTCAAGGAAGAAATTATTAACACGAAAAATAACTTCCACGGAATGTTCTTTCAGTTTTTTTGAATAAAATACCTCAATAGCATCTTCCCATCTGTATATATTATTATTTGTTTCAATAAATGTATTTCTCCATATATCCTCAATTCAAGCATCAGTTCCGGCGATCGAATGAAAGCCATTTGTGCCTTCTTTTACCAGCGAGTCATTCTGGAAATTAAAAAATTTAATTATCCGTGCCATTCAGTATTAATAGGACTTCAAAGCTTAACACTTAGGTTTGTGTAGTCTGCAAGGCCTTCAGTAAAACTTCCAAGAATTTAAAACATACAACTAATACCAATGACATTTTCTTTTCTAGAATAATTAAACAGTCTTTTCAGAAAGAAGAGAGCCCATTCTTTTAAAAATATTATAAATATTCAAATTCTTTTGAAATAAAATAAAAACATAGATTAGGATCAATAGATCTTTCTCCTTCAATCTTAAGCAAAAAAAAATATATCATGCCTCTCTCCTCTCTTCTAGTTTAAGGTCTCAGACTGTCCCATATTTAGTCAACTTATTTCAGCATCATAAATTGTTAACGAGGAATTTTGATTGGAAACGATCTCTTGCGAAATCAACAAATGACGTTTAACAATTTCATGTGGATCAGGAGCACAGAAAGATTCAGATTGGTCTCAAATTCAGTCAGCTCTCAAATGAGAGAAGATTTGTTGGTGCCTGTTGATATTTTGGCTAGAAAAAATCCTTTGAGGTTTGATTTATTTTGTATACGTACCTCTCAAGCTTATTTCTGTGCGCTTTAAATGTTCAGAAATGTAACACGGGCAGCCCTTCAACT
>BGPR01026579.1:2872-13666 GCA_013235015.1 Araneus ventricosus | reverse complement strand
CAAGTCACCTGGCTTTCCAACAGCAATATTAACACTCCGGAATTAGTTCATCGCTCAAAACGGGTGTGAAAAATGTAGGGAAAAAATTGGAATGAGGTTTAAAATTTTTCTTTCTTCAAATATTTTTATTTGAACAGATGGTCTGACATTTATTTACACTCTATTCAAGTATGCTTTTACACGTTGTCAGTTTTATGAAAACAAACTAACTAATAAGCCATTTACATCAGCGGCGCATTTTATTTATTAATTTCCCAGCAAGTAACCTGGCGTTCCGGCTGGCCGTGCCATAAGAATGAGAAACGCGTCAAACCTCCCGTCACCCTTAATTAAAAACCCTTTCAAAATTTTTAAAATTCATTAGTTCATTCGCTTTTCTCGAAAACGTCACGCAACGCGTTTTTGAAAAAGGGTCCCACTTTACGGTTTATTTAATTACGCGGAAAGCTATATTTTATTTTTTTATTCGTCGGATGTGTGCAGTGGCTGTGACCTCCCGTCCTTTGAATCTTTTCCGCTATGCCACGCTTCCTACGCCCTAGGCATTTCATCAGCTCTCCGGAGTTATTCATACATTTTTCCACATTCAGCAGAAATGGAAATTTGTGCCGAAACGAGATCTCTTCTCTCTGACAAGAGGATAAATAAGTTGACCCGTCACATCTTGGAAAAAGAAGTGAATGCAAGGTCGACAATGTTGCTGAAGTAGCGAATGCCATTCTGTTCAAGGTGTAGGAAGTGACAGCCATATTAAGGTTGTTTAAAAGGCTTTTTTGTTGAGGTTTTGTATTTAGGCAGTAAGTTTTGATGTTTGTCAGCGTTACAAATGATGCGAGTGCGGGCAGGTAGTTGTTGGATGAGGCTATTCATTTGTTTTCGATAAGAGTGGCATATCGAATCAGTGGCTGTGGCGGGTCAAATTAAAGTGGCAATATTTAATCCGGACAATCTAGAACCCAAGCGCACAATTCGAGACTGTTAGTGGGAGGGGGATCGGACCGAATCCAAAGAGTATATGAATAAATTAACAACAATAAATAAATAAAAATAATATATTAATTAATAAAATTAATAACAACATATTAACGATAATTAAATTTTTAAAAAGGGGGAGGGATAGAAGCGGACTAATGCTTTTTACTTTCTCGTATATGAAGTATGCAAAGAAAAAGTATTGTAATCGTCAAAAAATTCGAGCTCGAGATTTTGACGAATCTCCACGTTTTAGACATCCCCGAGTCCGAAAAACACAATTTTGGAATTATGTCTGTCTGTGAACGCGATAACTCGAAAACTATTAGAGCTACGGGGACGAAATTTGGTATGTGGTCTTTAAACATAATTTGTAGGTTTCTATCAAAGTTTGGACAAAATCTGTCTACGGGAAGTCTGTCTGTCTGTATGTCCGCGGTCATGCGAACACTATAACTCAAAAACTTGAATAGCTATATGGATAAAATTTAGTACATAGTTTTATCGTCATGTTTCGGGACAAATCCAGGATATTTTTTCAGTTCGGGACAAACGGGCCAAATTTCGGGCTGCTAGATTTCGGAACTTTAGATTTAATAATAAAACTTATGTGGGGAAAAAAAGTCAAACCATCTTTTAGTCCAAAAAACGCATGCATACAAGTACAATTTTAAATTACATTTAAAAAACCAAAGGGAGTGGTGTCCCCTAAACTTTCTCGTATACTCCTAACACATGTAGAGAAAAAAATAAGCTAAAAGGCAATGAAACGAACAAGAACCCCTAACGCAGTGGAGAAAAAATAAGCGAAACGTCATACCACGATTTCCGAAGGTCGTCCAACGCGAAAGTGGAATTAGAAGCCTGCGTGATTACCAATAGGGCTGGGTGTAAGATAAAGAAAACGAAATTTGCAATTTGAACGCCTTATTTTTTAAGCCGAAGGACACAAAAAGTGGACATAAATCTACCATAAAGGTAAGAATGCCACATACCAAATTTCATTTATCAAAGTAATTTTTTAAAGAAGTTATTGCGTTCAAAAATATGCGATTATACAGACCGACAGGCAATAAACCTTTTGTCGGATTTGGTCCAAAATCTGATAAAAACGTACATTCCTGATGCTAAAAATGCATACCAAATTTTAACCACCTAGCTATTTAAGTTTGTGAGTTATCGCGTTCACATGAACACGGCCATACAGACAGACAGACTTCCCGTGCACGGATTTTGTCCAAAATTTGATAGAAACCTACAAATTATGTGTAAAGATTACACATACCAAATTTCAACCCCGTATCTCAAATAGTTTTCGAGTTATCGTGTTCACAGACAGACATAATTCCAAAATTGTGTTTTTCGGACTCAGGGAGGTCTAAAACATGGAGATTCGTCAAAATCTCGATTTCGAATTTTTTGACGATTACAATACTTTGTATACTTCGTATACGAGAAAGTAAAAACGCATGCGTGCAAGTACAGTTTTAAATTGCATATCAAAAATAACAATTGTGAACCATTTATACATCTTTTAATCATCAAAAACGAAGTAAAACCCATTATATTGTTTGGCATCGGATTCGGAAACCCTCCGCGCTTTTGCGCATGCGTCAGGGCGGAGTTAGTTTCATCAAAATAATGGGAAAGTGAAGAATGGAAGGGTGATGTTTATATTTCACTGAGCGTGATCTAACAACTCTGGAAATGCGTTCATATGACTCATTGCCTGACACCCCTTTCCGGTGTAAAATCATCCAAAAGTGGTAGTCTCGGAATCCGTTGCTGAACAGTGCTTCTTATTCCATGCAGATTGCTCGCAGGTCGCGGTGTCCTGATGGTAAGGTTTCGGCTTCCGGACCGGTGGATTTCAGGTTCGAAACCCGATTCCAATGAAGATCCGGCGTGTATGTTTGCCTGTTGCACGTTAAATCGTATGTAAGGCGCCAAACGTCCTCCCTCTGGTGTGGCAAGGAAGCTTGGACATGGGGTGCCAGTTCAGGTGTCGATCTCATCACTTGACTGCTGTGCAAAATTACGAGGTCCGTCGCAAAATAGTCGTCGAGTTGCTTCAGTACAAGACGCAAACGTAAGTAACTATTGTTTAGCAACGGATTCGGAAGCCCTCCACGCTTTTGCGCATGCGCCGGGCGGAGTTATTTTCATCAAAATAGGGGGAAAGTGAAGGATGGAAGGGTGATGTTTACATTTCACTGAGCGTGATCTAACAAAGATCTCCGGAAATGCGCTCATACGACTCATTGTCTAACACCCCTTTCCGGTGTAAAATCATCCAAAAGTGGTAGTCTCGGAATCCGTTGCTGAACAGTATCTTCAAGCACAGGATATACAGGACACTTTTATACGGACATACATTCATGAGGATAAAACTGTGTACCAGATTTTATCCATCTAGCTATTCAAGTTTTTGAGTTATATTGTTCGCATAAACGCGGAAAGATAGACAGACAGACTTCCCTTTGACGGATTTTGTCCAAAATTTGATAGAAACCTACAAATTATGTTTAAAGACCATATACCAAATTTCATCTCCGTAGCTCTCATAGTTTTCGAGTTATCGTGTTGACAGACATAATTCCAAAATTGTGTTCTTCGGGCTCAGGGAGGTCTAAAACGTGGAGATTCGTCAAAATCTCGAGTTCGAATTTTTTGACGATTACAATACTTTCTCTTTGTATACTTCGTACACGAGAAAGTAAAAAAGATCAGTAATAAAATAAACACCTGGGAAGCTGGTGACATTTGTAAAGTTACAAATTTTTCTGACAAAATAAGGAAACTTTCTCTAAAAAAATTTAATCAATGAACAATTCAACAACAGGAATTAACCCTTAAGGGCCCGGTGTTGCCTTATAAGCAACATACCCAATTTTATCTTCTAAAATCTTGAGAATAAGACTGAAGCTCTAAAAGTTGTGGCAAATACGATACAAACTGAAATTTTTATTAAATCAATTTACAACATATAGATAGCAGCCTAAGTGCTGCTGAAAAATAAAAATAAATTGCCGTTTTCATTGTTTAGCAACGGATTCGGAAACCATCAGCGCTTTTACGCATGCGCCGGGCGGAGATAATTTTGATCAAAATAGGGGGGAAATGAAGAATGGAAGGGTGATGTTAGCGTGTTCTAACAACGAACTCCGGAAATGCGCTCGTATGACTCATTGCCTGACACACCTTTCCGGTGTAAAATCGTCCAAAAGTGGTAGTCTCGGAATCCGTTGCTCAACAGTACCTTCAAGCACAGCAAAAAAATTAAAGAATAGCGAAAGATAGGAAAGTTTCATTTAAATTCGTCGGTGTATGCAGCGAGAAAACTCGACGACACCCTTGCATTCAGTGATGCTTTAGCGAATGCCGTTTTCGTGTAGCAACCCTTTTGCATTATGGATCAGCATCCATTTCATTCTTAGGAGGCTCCGCTATTTATTAAACGGCGAAAAGCATTTTTCGTATTCAAATGAGGCTTCGCGCGCTGGGGTGGACAAATTAAATGAAGCTTTCTCGTCGCTTTCGTTGCCTTCTTGAATCCGTCGAATGCGGGTTTTCCATGGAAGATGGAATTTGGGTAATTGCGTATTATTTTATTTATTTTTTTGGCCATCATCTGGGGAAAAATGAAATGGTTTCTTTGAGAAATGGTTTCTTTTGAATCCAAGATGAGGTTCGATTTTTCATGTGTTTATACAGCATTAGAGTCGGATACAAGCTGGTTTTTCGTCTTGTTTTTGCTTGAAGATTTCAGGATCGGCTAGGGAGGGGATGATAAACTAAAAAAGAAAGAAAAAAATGACGGGAGGCTGTTCTTTTCAAACAGGCGCTGATGTTAAAGGCCTAGGATTACTTTACTCGCATGACTCTTTTGTTTCTGGGTTTCTCTTTGTATTCATATTTTTCATTTTTTTGTAACTTCTGTTGTTACCCTTTACCTCTAAAATAAGACATTAGTTATGTTTTTAACACGATTCCGATTTTCAATTTGTTTTGTAACTTCTGTTGTTACCCTTTACCTGTAAAATAAGACATTAGTTATGTTTTTAACATCTGTAGTTACCGAGATATAGAGGATCCCGTCACCTATTCATGCATATATTTGTCCAACTTTGCGACTCAGCAGTCGCTGAACTACAATTCCGATTTTCAATTTTGTTTTTGTAACTTCTGTTGTTACCGTTTACCTCTAAAATAAGGCATTAGTTATGTTTTTAACATCTGTAGTTACCGAGATTTAGAGGATCCCGTCACCTATTCATGCATTTTTTCTCAAGCACTCCTTAAATACCTTCAATTTCCTGGCATTATTCAGCATTTCATCTCTTTCAGGTATTAAATGAATGTGAATCATGAAAACCCGCTCGTCAAGACTTTTAAGGTTATCACGTTAAGCGCCATGTCAGTCACTGATGACTGACACTATATTTTCCGGTCAGTCACCGATAACTGACTATATTCTTTCCGGTCAGCTTTCAATTTCCTGGCAATATTCAGCATTTCATCTCTTTCAGGTATTAAATGGATGTTAATGACGAAAACCCGTGCGTCAAGACTTTTAAGGTTATCACGTTAAGTGCCATGTTAGTCACTGATGACTGACGCTATACTTTCCATTCAGCCCGCGTCAGTCATTTCATCTCTTTCAGGTATTGAATGGATGTTCATCACGAAAACCCGCGTTCAAAACTTTTAAGGTTATCACGTTAAGCGCCATGTCAGTCACTGAGGACTGACACTGTACTTTCCGTTCAGACCGCGTCAGTCACCGATGACTGACAATATTCTTTCCGGTCAGCCTTCAATTTCCTGGCAATATTCAGCATTTCATCTCTTTCAGGTATTAAATGGATGTGAATCACGAAAACCCGCGCGTCAAGACTTTTAAGGTTATCACGTTAAGCGCCATGTTAGTCACTGATGACTGATACTATACTTTCCGTTCAGGCCGCGTCAGTCACCGCTGACTGACAATATACTTTTCAATCACTGTTGAGTGGATTTATACAATTTAAAAAATTATATTCTTCAGTTATTAAATTTTATAAAATTTGGAGATCGTAAAAGAATATACTGATCGTTTCAATATACTGAGACTAGCAGTTTTGGACGATTTTACTCCGAAAAAGGGGTGAAAGGCAATGACTTCCGGAGTTCTTTGATAGTTCACTCTAAGTAAAATGTAAACATCTCCCCCTCTATTTTTCACTTTACCCCATTGTGATGAAAATAACTCCGCATGCGCAAAAGCTCGAAGGGTTTCGAAATCCGAGAACATACAATATCTAAATGTTACTTGTCTCTACTAATAATAAAGATGGATGTCTGTCTACATAACAGACGGTTGAACCTAGAGCTACCAAATTTGGTACAGGTATACTTTGGAGGGTGTGAATGTGCACCTCGGAGCCATTTTTTTCCCATTTTTTATTCAAATCTTAATTATTTAAAAATTAAGCAAATTTTTACCGTTTTCGGCCATATTTCGTGAATAACTTCCGAAAGAACTATCGCATGAAAATGATTTTTCCGCCACTTTAAAGTGCAAACAATTATCTTTTCAATGATATTAGTATGAGTACTGTGCGATAATTACTTTTAATTTTACAAGGTTTTATATTGTCATTAACTGCTGTCAAGGTCGCTCAAGGACACCGTTTCTCTTTTCGACCAAAGGTAGGGAGAAAGGGCGGGGAGACGAGGGAGGACGCCGCTAAGCAGTCATTTGACAACAATGAAAGGGCAGCCATTGTTCGTCATTTGCGGTTAGAAGGAAAGGATTTAAAAAGCTCATCTCGCAATCAATAGGAAAATAGTGGTTGAAGCAACAGGAATGATTTTCTGAATTAAGTATAAAACCTTTTAATGATAAAGATAAAGGTGATATTTTAAATTCATTAAAGTTGATTAATTTCCGGCCAAATATTTTTGTACACTTTTTGCGTAATGCAGAAAAGATTATCCAAATATAATTACTTTCTACATGTATTACACAAAATGAGTGACTAAAATGTTGACATAAAATGTGGATCAATACTTTTTACAGGTCATCAGTATTGTAGTTTGCAATACGATTGAGAGAGCTCTTTTGTTTACAAGGAATAAGAAAGTAAAGTCGCATACGAAAAGAACTCAGGTTAAATGTTTATCACAATTTGAAGTTAAAAATTACTTTGTTAAGGGAACCAGAAATATAAAATTATGCATAAGAGATTCATTTGAAATTTTAGTCCCGGCGAACAAGCTGGTCGCCGAAGGCGGCTAGTAACAAATAATAAGTATTATTAAAATGTGTTATACACAAAAATGTCGCCAGCATATCGATATCGCGTAAAAGATGTCAAAACAGCTTTGGCATTTAACGCAGGGTTGCCATATTGGTCTTTTGAAGGCCAAATTCTGGAAATTTGGTCTTTTTTAAAAGCCATTGGCCTTAAGAATTTTCATTTGGCCTTAACTTCATTTTTGGCCTTTTTTTTTTTGGCTTTAATTTTCCTTAAGACTTTTAAAACGATTCTTAATATATGATTTTAGTATTTTTCTAATAAAGTTTTGAACATTGAAAAATAATATAGAACGTTTTTCTTAACAAGAGTTGATATATTGCAGTAGAACATTTTATTCTGGACCGACAAGAACAGGTCCCTCATGAAGATGTTTTTAAAAAATTTCCCTTACATTTTAGTTGAATAGAACAGTATTATGCATGTGTCAACCTAGTGGGATTCCTTTTCATGAAGTAGAATCATTTTCTTATTACTAATATAATAGCCCAGATCCTCCGGTAACGCTCTGATGTCACCAACAATAAAACTCGCGCCATAGCTCTGCGAGACGTTAAACAGCATTATTTCATTGTTAGAGAACCTAAATGTCAGTAATTTTAAATTTAAAAGTGTAATTGTCGTTCAAATTTCATAGCTCTAAAATAGTGAAATAAAACTTTCTATCGATTGATATAAAATTTATCTCGCTATGATCAATAGTTCCCGAGAAATTTTAAATTATATTAATCCTATATTTCAAATTAATTTCCGTTTTAAAATAGAAAGTAGTAAATTACGTCAGTGGTATATCATGCGCGTGATATAGTTTGGACGCCAAATTGTATCTGAATGCAATCGTGGCGATGTTGTTTTCTTGCCAAGAATTAGATTAGCCACCAGTGACGTGAATCTACCATTCGTTCTCAACCGCCGCCAGTTCCCGTTCATTCCAGCTTACACGATGACTATCAACAAATCGCAGGGGCAAACTTTCGATCATGTTGGAATTTACCCCGATGAGCCTGTCTTTTCACACGGACAGCTCTATGTTGCACCTTCAAGGTCTAGGATTCCCAATCACGTTAAAATTTACACAAAGACATCTAAATTACGAGGAAAATTATTTAACAGCGAAAAAATACTTCACACGGAATGTTGTTCACCAAGAGGTTTTTTGAATAAAGAGATATTTAAATATTATATAAATAAAAAAAATATTTCCCGTCATAAAATATATGTTTGTTTTATTTGTTTTCAATCAATGTTAAACATTTCTATATATCTATCTAAACACGTCAAATTTGAAGCGAAATCTCTAGAATAAAGAGGCAATTTGCACCAGTCAAACCATGACGGGTGATTTTCTGGTAACAAAATAAGGAGAAAATGTGTGCTTTAATGAAATTATCAAATTTGGCCTTTTTTGGCCTTACTTTGAAGACGGTTTGGCCTTTTTTGGCCTTATTTTGAAGACAGTTTGACCTTTTTAGCCTTATTTTGAAGACGGTTTGACCTTTTTGGCCTTATTTTGATGACGGTTTGTCTTTTTTGGCCTTATTTTGAAGACGGTTTGGCCTTATTTTAAAGACGGTTTGGCCTTATTTTGCTATTTTGATCTGACAACCCTGGTTTAACGTGTTATTGATCAATTTCAAGTAAAGGCATCATAAGCGCAATTTCAGTCTACCCATATAGATAGATCCGTTGGAGATATGTGCTGAAATCGGAATTGTCAGCGATTTCCTGCGTTTACCGAAACGTGCGACCGGCCTTTGTCTGCCTTCGTTTGATTGATACCGGCACGACTGATAGCGCCGGCTGCAGATAATCCCGGTCTAGTCACAGATAACAAGGCGCCACGCATTGTTTAATAATCCAGAAAGGTGCCGAACTCGATTCCGATGCAACTCTGGCTGATAGCGAAGGAGGACTTTGCGGGTTGTAGACCTAAACATCGGTAGAGTGATCTAGACTGGGCAAGGACGATAACAATAACAACAATAACCATCAGGAGTGTGATCCTCTCGACTTTCTCCTATGCTTACGTAATACGGCACGTTTTGTGATTAGCTTCGTAATAGGGTGAAGAGCAAGTCACTGCTCGAGAAGCTCGTCCGCTCAGAAGCAAGCAGTGCTGCAAAAGTTGTATGGACTTAAGTTGTAGTTAATTTTGTGCTGACTATTTTCATATGTAATGATGTTATACTAAAAATTGATAGTTTTTGAGTCATAAGTAAAAAACTATGGGGGGATTTTTCGTGTCTTTTGCTATAACTGAAATTCCAACAAAAATTATTGGTGCCAAACCACAGATTCGTAATGAGCACCCCCAAAAACATAAAGCAGCAAAAAACTACAACTCCTCCAGAACTGGATTTAAAAAAGCGACTTAACTAACGAGAAAAAGCTGAATGAGGAAGTCGCACAAAGTGAGAGCTGGGGAAAAAGCGGCTCTAAAGAATGCAATTTCAAGCGGAGAAAGGGTTGCTTTTCTCCCACTTCGCTTTGCTTATAGCATTAATCTCGGATCCTCAGGAGGGGCAAAACTTCCTGCAACTCTGTCTCAATTCTTGATTGATTTTCCGTCTTTCTTTTACTTTTACTTTTTTTGCCATTTTCGTTGATCACTGAATTCTTAAAGTGGAAAAGTAAGCCAATTAGAATAAAAACGAAAATACAATCTTTTAAAATAATTTCGGGGAGGGGGGGGGGCTGCAGCACTTATGGACGAGCCGCCACTGGTGAAGCGGATCGTGTATGCATTTTTGGATACCTTCTATTGACCGATTAGGTGAGAAACTTGTTACACATCCATAATTTTGGTGTGAAAATCTTTTACAATATATCCCTCCTCTTTCCTCTTTTCAAAGGAATAGAGGGATAATGGCGTAAACGTAGGGTGTAAATAGTGGGAAACCATTAGAGCATTTATTACCACTTAAACTTGATCCGAGGATACCATCAAAAAGTGTTGTAAGCAACGGAAAAACGTTAAAGATGGGAACGTTTCATTTATTACCACTTAACCTTGATCTGAGGATACCATCAAAAAGTGTTGCAAACAACGGGAAAACGTTAAAGATGGAAACGTAGCATTTATTACCACTTCATCTGAGGATACCATCAAAAAGTGTTGTAAGCAACGGAAAAACGTTAAAGATGGGAACGTAGCATTTATTATCACTTAACCTTGATCTGAGGATACCATCAAAAAATGTTGCTAACAACGGGAAAACGTTAAAAATGGGAACGTAGCATTTATTACCACTTAATATTGATCCGAGGATACCATCAAAAAGTGTTGTAAGCAACGGGAAAACGTTAAAGATGGGAACGTAGCATTTATTACCACTTAACCTTCATCTGAGGATACCATCAAAAAGTGTTGCAAACAACGGGAAAACGTTAAAGATGGAAACGTAGCATTTATTACCACTTGATCTGAGGATACCATCAAAAAGTGTTGTAAGCAACGGAAGAACGTTAAAGATGGAAACGTAGCATTTATTACCACTTAACATTGATCCGAGGATGCCATTAA
>BGPR01026578.1:10414-21415 GCA_013235015.1 Araneus ventricosus | reverse complement strand
CTTATTTTTTTTTAGTTAATTATTAATATTGTCCCCATTTGGTGTACCGGAATTAATACTAATGGACCCAATTCATGGACCGGATTAATACTAATGGACCCTTTTCATGGGCAGGAATTAATGCTAATGGACCCATTTCATACTCATGCCATACACATCAAATGCGCCGATCCAATTAATTTTAGAATTCATTGCACACCTTGCAGGAAGAATAAGCACGTGACGTTCAAACACAGCTCAATATAACTTGCAGTTAGATGTTAAAGCTATTTCATTGCCATGCGACTGTGTTTTTAGATGAATTTACTTCTTTTAAATCCAGCAAAATGAAATATATAAAATATCTGATTACATTCGCATTCATCGTCGGATTTTTTTCCGAACTCTGGATAGCAGACGCACACCATCTTCTCGTTCATACACGGTGTAGTCTCCTCTACGTCACACACTCGCATGCACTTGCCATTCTTGCATTTGCATTCTGCAAAGAAAAAGAAATATAATGTTTTTTCATATTCTATTGAAAATTCAATCATCTGATAAATCGATCATTAATGGTGAGTATTTAAATTACTTTCAAGAATAAAAAAGACCTATTTGTTCTGCGCTTTTGTGGCTAAAAAATTAACTCTACTCTTCCTAACGTAGGACTACGTTCCTCCCATTGGGGTCTCAGGAAGGAATTTGATTCACACGACAAAACGTTACAAAAAACGTTGTATGGGGGATCCTCTATACCTCGGTAACTACATGTTAAAAACATAACTGATGTTTTATTTTAGAGATATAGGGTAACAACAGAAGTTACAAAAAAATTTGAAAATCGGAATTGTAGTTCAGCGACTACTGACTCGCAAAGTTGGGCAAAAATACGCATGAATTGGTGACGCGATCTTCTATATCTCGGTAACTACACATGTTAGAAACATAACTAATGTCTTATTTTAGAGGTAGAGGGTAACAACAGAAGTTACAAAAAGAATCGAAAATCGGAATTGTAATTCAGCGATTACTGTAGTCGCAAAGTTGGGAAAAAATGCGCATGAATTGGTGACGCGATCCTCTATATCTCGGTAACCACATATGTTAAAAACATAACTAATGTCTTATTTTAGAGATAAAGGATAACAACAGAAGTTACAAAAAAATTTAAAATCGGAATTGTATTTCAGCGACTACCGAGTCGCAAAGTTGGGCAAAAATACGCATGAATTGGTGACGTCACACGCATGAGGTGCGCGCGCACAATTGCCACGCTGTCGCGAGCGAGATTTCGTGATTGAGCTGAAAATTTTGTTTCGAAAAATTTCATACAATAATGGCTCCAAATGTAAATTTACAAAGAAGGAAACGCCAGCGAGATAGTTAAGAAAAGAATTGTTGAAGCAGGAGAAACAACAAAAGAAGCAGCAGGAGAGGAACGAAAGAAACAGTAAAATAAGGAACGTTCGGCCTTACTTGTAAAAGAGAGATGTAAACGATATTATGAGGATAAGAAACAAAATAAAATGGCCGCTGAGGAAGCTTATTTGAAATTAAACGGAGGTGCTTCGGCATCAACAGGTTCGTTCACAATGAGTTCAGGTTTGTGCTTGCCTCTTCCAAATTACAGTGTAGACTGACTTCGAAAACGAATTTGGGAGGAAATCGATGAACGTTGTACAAAACACTTTGTAAAACATTTTACAGAGAACGAATTTGGACATGTCTGTAATGTTTGTGATAGACTGTGGTTTCTCAAAGATGTGACACCGGCGATTAAAAATGAGAAGTTTCTTTCTGTGTCGAGAGAGACAAAAGAGAATCACGAGTGACTTCGAGAAACAAAAGAGAATTGAGAGTAACTTCGAGTAACAAAAGAGTATCGCAAGTAACAAAGAGAATCCGAGAAGCTTCGAGAAGCAAAAGAGAATCGCGAATAACAAAGAGAAACCGAGAAACAAAGAATATCATAATTAACAAAGAATCTGAAAGAGAACTGAGGAAACAAAAAGAGTGAATCCGCGAGATAACAAAGAGAACTAAATGAGAAACAAAAGAAAATCGCGAGTAATAGAAAACGAAATACCAGAAAAGAGTATCGAGAGGTAACAAGAATCAAGGAGCTTCAGAAACAAAAGAGAGAATGCAAAGAGTACTGAATAAGACTTGGAACAAAAGTGTAATCGGATAAATTGTCCTAGCCTTTAACATCAGCAGAGTTTAAAAGACAGCCCAATCATTTTTTAATATCAGATTTCATCTAATTGCACAAACAGCTAATTTAAGCTGTTATTATAGAGCAAATACTTATTATAAAATATTTAATGAAACAAATGCTTATTTTTTATGTTATTTGAGTCAATAAATGTTTTCTAGAAAAATTATGTTTCCTTTAAACATACAACCCCAGTCTTATTAGTCAGATCAGTAAATAATCTTCAAACCAGTGACGGCTCGTCCATTAGGGCTGCAAAGCTGCAGCACCCCCCGATATTTTTTAAACTTGCATTTTTCGTTTTTAATCTTATTTGCTTATTTTTCCGCTCTCAGAGTGCAATGACTTACGAAAATGTAAAAAAGGAATAAAATTTTTTAAAAAATCTCTTTTCGGCAAGCTTGAAGGCAAAGGTAGATTCCTTTACGCTAATTTTACAAAAGTTATGAAATATTACATATTGATCAATACAGACATAGCCAATGACTTTGTTGTTTCTACACATTGCAATATTTACGCTATGATTCTGTTTACATGACATTTAATTTTTTTACTATATCAAGGTTTTATCATTTCATTTTTCATTCCAAAAGGTTATGCTAGATTTGTTGGTCAAAAAATAAATTGGTCAATTTTTTTTTGTATCCCCACACATAATCGTTCAACACGTAGGAATCATAAAGAAATAAACATCCCAGTAGCACAAATATCCCTGAGATAACATTAAGCCAGCCTATCTGAAACAGTAGCAAGAAATTGACACTTGACACGAATGAAGAACGACTCTAGATTAGTTTATTTGATCTAGGTTACCACATAATTGTGCGAACATTACTTTGTCATATGGTAAAATCACATGACATGAAACATTTAAACATTACTAGAATGGGCTCATTTAGAGAACTCCCTGGTTACAGAGATAATAGTCACTAAATTCTTAACACTTAAGAGAATAAAAATTATTAAACATTGTGAGTTCCAAATTTAACACGTGTATTTAAAGCATAGGATATCAATGCAGCCATTTTGAACAGGAAACTTAAATCTCCGTCCACAATTAAAAGCAAATACTCAGGCAGAAAATCCCAAAACAATTTTAAAGTTAAGGAGATATTTTTCAATACCAAAAAGGATAAAGAGAACTCTTATTTAAATATCTATCTTTTTTGGCTATTTTACATTGAATTTATTAAACAAATCTTGGTGCAACCATGTTTAGTTAAATATGAAATTAAATTAATCTGTCAAATTAACTAATTATCAAATTAACTATTAAAACTAACTGTTTGATTACTTAAAATTAATTATTTACTTAAATAAAATGAAAAATTTAGTTAATTTTGACGATATCTTCACTAAAATCTTTTTCATGGCTCATAGTATATGCCAGAAATCTCAATCTTGTAATGATCTAATAATTATCTTAATTTAAATAAAAGTTATTGTGTCTGTATGTATGCTCCACATCTCCTTCTAAACCACTGTACTTATTTCAACAAGACTTTGCACACTTTTTATTTAAGACAAGAGAAAGTTCACCTTAACTTTTCAAGGCACAAAAGTTACTTACAATTTTTGTTAATTAAAAATTAAACAAAGCTTTTTTCCGCAACATCTTTGGAAATCATTATCTCACGAACCTATTTTTACACCTTATTATATTTTAAATAAAATTTGCATTTCAGTGACAAAAATTTCATTTCCATACAATTTGTTTCTCTCATTTTTATATTTTTTCAAAATTAATTTTACACTGAATTCGTAACAATATTCTTTATTGTTGAAGAACAAGAATAATACGAATATATATAGTTGCCAGAATACATTCACAGAATTCTGGACTAATGCTTAAATAAAATTTTATAAGTAGACTATTAGCCATTTATATCTTGGCCTAATAATGATTGATTGATTTTCATTCTTTAAATCAATGAATAATATAATAAAACATTCATTGAAACCTTTCTTTCTTTTACTTTAGTAATTGTTAACGAAATTTGAAGTACCTATATCACAAATAATAGTTTATGGAGAAAACAGCTGTTTTTAAAAATCGTTTGTTTCAATTGATATTCTCATTTTAAATAAAAACATTTCAGATCAGAAAAGGAATTTGTGTATTATAATTTTTACAATAGTAGTTTTTACATTAAAAATATTAGACATGAAAGCATTTTAATCCGGAGCAAAGCCAGGTATATCAGCTTGTTTACCGTACAAAAAGTGGAAGTGAATGCGGCTGATGGGAGCACATAGCTTCTAAGCAATTGTAGATGTCAAAAAACTTTTAATATAAAAGTTGTTCGTTATGATAATGTGATAATTCCCCTAATTGAAAATTCCTTTCTATCTTCAATCGTAACAGAGTAATGGGGAAATGATAAAATGGGGGAGGGGATTGAAAGTGGTATTTTAGCTCATAACTTCTAAAAAATTGTAGCTATCAAAAAAGTTTCAATACAAAAGTTGCTTATTATAAAGAGACAATAATTCGACTATTTTGAGTTTTCACTCTATCTTCAATCGTAAAGGAATTATGGGAAAATGAAATTTTCAGTCCCCATAATTTTCACCCCCTTTTAGCTGGTTAGCCCATCTACAAACTCGGTCGATATTTTCACCGAACTTACAACATATACCTCGCCGATTAAAATCTAATTAAAATTACTCTAGTTATCGTGTTCACAAGATAACGGGCAAAAGCGTTGTATATAACGTCTCTACTAATAATAAGGAAAAGAACATTTCGTCCTCTGTTCTCATAAGGATTAGAGCTACAAGAATGAAAGCGGGTGAAAAAGACTGCAAATGACGAGAGCTTTCCAATAAGTGGTAATATGCATAGCTTAAAACGTACTTTAAGTTAGGGGGAGAGGAGGAGAATGGTGGGAAAATCACTGCGAATGACGAGAGCTTTCCAACAAGGGGTAATATGGTGCTAACTTCTAATCAATTATAGCTATCGAAAAAGCTTAAATGCAAAAGTTGTTCGTTATGATAAGGCAATAATTTGCCTAATTTGAATTTTCTTTCTATTTTCAATTGTAAAGGAATTATGGGGAAATGAAAATTTCCACCCCCACTATTTCCACCCCCTTTCAGCTGGATAGCCCATCTACGAACTCGACCGAGATTTTCACTATCCTTACAACATACCCCATGCTGGTTAAATTTACGTCAAAATTACTCCAGTTGTCGTGTTCACATATAAACTTTTTAACGAAGGGTGGTTTTGGGTTCTAGGGGTCATGATCGGTGAAGATCTGCAGAAATTTTCCGAAAGTCGTGTTATTAGAACCATTGCAATAGGTAGACTTCCTATAAGGAATCTACCTAAAAAGGCATAAAATGAATCCAAACGAGAAGAGAAAAAGGTTTGAGCTGCAAAATACTCTGCCCCTCCGAAGTCCATTCACAGCGCAGACACTCCGGAGGGAGAAAGCAACCCTTTCTGCCTTTAACTTAGAAGGGCTGTGGGCTGAAAGTCAACGCAGCTCTGGCTGGCACGGAGCCAACCCGAACGCGAGGAAGATGCTCTTTGCAATATATTTTTATTTTTTTCTCATTCCACACGCAGTTGCAATCTCGTTGGCTGTTTATGGGTTTTGGTTTCGGTTTGTGTTGCGTCGGCAGAAACACATCTGGTGGATTGATTATTTGCTTTCTCTTGATAGAAGGCTAGATTTCGTTTGAAGACGATATTCATTTTTGGAAGAGTGTTAGCGAGTGCAGTGGGCGAGGAGGGAAGTGTGTATGTGGAGCTTTGATTTTTATTTTCCGTCAGCAACATTCACTTACCTTTCTGTTAGTAAAACTAGTAGTAAATGTCATATGCTGGTTATTTACTTTGTTTGAAAAGCAGGGAATTTCAAATCAGGCTTTGGAATTAAAAAATTAGCCCTAATGAAATATAAAGTACACTGTAAAAAATATCCGTTTTTTTCCGAGACTTTTTCCGTATATTTGACGGTTTAAAGCTGTTTTGTTGACAAAACGGTTTTTCACCGTTTTCCGCTCCAGCCATAAACGGTTTAAAACCATCAGTTCAGATTCTATTTTTCGTCATACGGTATTGCTTTCCGTATGATAACTTTCCCTTTTCTTAAATGTAATTTTTTTGCATTCATTTCATGTTTTTAATAAGGTTCCATCTCCGCTATTGTTTACACACGTTGCAGTAACCTGTTGTCACTCATGAAAGCTAACCTTAAAACACGTGTTCTGGCAATAGTTGATTTTTACACCACTAGGTGGCGCCACTAGAGCTATAGTGACTTTAAAACTCAAATAGATTATTTTTACTTCGTTTTATGAAGTCTCCGGTGGTCTAGTGGTTAGAGCGACTGACTTTTGTTCCTATGTTTCGATCCCCGGCTCGGAGGAGTTAGAAGTTTTGTCACCATCTTGCATCGAAATCGTCCAAGTAAGTTCAATTAAGAATTATATTAATTAAACTAATTGAAATTAATAATTAAGCCTTGATTAATTAATATTCCTAATTGATAATACACATCAGCACATTTCAACTCGAACAGAAGGAGAAAAAACAACTCAACTCAGTCGATGACGTCACTTACTTCGATGACTTAATTTTTACGGAGAAAACTTAATTTCATACGGTAAAAAACCGTTGTGCCTACGGATTTACTTCGTAACTTTTACGGTTTTGCACAACCAACCCAGCTGCCAGTTTAAAACCGTAAATTTTACGGGATTTTTTTTACAGTGTAGCGTAAATTGTATTCTTTTGATACATATTATCTTGCAGCCCTCCTGGTTTCTGAGCTCACGAGCCTCCACTGCTTCAAACATTGACATTGTAAACAAAAAAGTTTCACTCTTCTGCTACAAAAACTGACCGAGTTATGAAGCTTTGAATTTCATTATTATAGGTTAATTAGTACCCGTTTCGAGGCGGCGGCGTCTGTTGGTTGGTGCAACTTTCTCGAGGCGGTCGTTGAAATGGTCTAAAATAGCCTGAAATAAAGAAATTCAAAGCTTCATAACTTGGTCAGTTTTGGTCGCAGAAGAGTGGAGCATTTTTGCTTACCCCATTCGAGACGGCGCACTGTTTTGGAGACCCACCTCATAAGCAGGAATGTGTTTTTGCTTTATATTGACAATTTTTAATAAAAAAGCTGTTTGCATTAGAAATCAGTCACTTCGTACAAATAAGATGATTGAACACCATGTGTGCAGGTCGCTCCTTATAATAGTTTGATGTGAAAACTAGGGTGGATCACCGCTCTATGGAGAAAAA
Organism: Araneus ventricosus; assembly: GCA_013235015.1. Taxonomy (NCBI): domain Eukaryota; kingdom Metazoa; phylum Arthropoda; class Arachnida; order Araneae; family Araneidae; genus Araneus; species Araneus ventricosus. Next base: position 13,958 of record BGPR01026578.1, on the reverse strand, counting down.
AAATTTCTTATTTTCTACAGCAAGAAAAGGGTGCCAAATGATGTTTATAGCTCACATATAAAATCTGATTATAATGGGGTGTCATCTTCTGACTCCGCATTGGCTTTTAAAGAATAAAAATTTTCAAAAAAAAAACCCTTCTTTTTTATCAGTTGTTACAACAAAGCTGAAAAATGTTTTAAATTGGGTGTCAATAAAACAAACAGAAATTGCATGAATAATATGTATTTATTAAAAGAAAAAGTTTACAAAAATGGCATTTACATTAAAGGGAAATAAGACTGTTAAACCTCGCAAATTTTCGATTTTATGAATATATATATATATATTATTTCCCTGTCTTTTCTGAACAATTTAAAACAATCAGCGTTAAAAAAATTCCCATAATTACTAAAGTTATGAAGGAAAATGTATCAGCTCTTCAACGTAAACATTGAATATGGCCATATCTTTAAAGCGCTATATCTCAAAATGTGTTTTTTTATATTGCGCGCACGATATCTCAATAACAATTGAATATTTTTACATAAAATTTTTCAAAATATATATTGTGCTATGTTCCACAAATTGAACCACATTTTTGTACATACAGTGAAACCTCTTCGAACGGCCACCCCTCTTAACGGCCAATTTTTCGTGGCACGGATTTTTCGGCCCATAGACCTAATGTTAAAATAACCCCTAGCAACGGCCACCCAACCCCTCTGAACGGCCGCCGGGTGGGTTCGCCCATCCCATTTGACAAACGCATCGGTTCGAGATTTACTTTTTAAACTGAAAAACGAACTTGAAAAAATGTTTTTTTCCGAGAAGGATAAAAACTTAAAACAGTCACAAATTGTATCCTTTTTTAAAAAAATTATTAAATAAAGTACTGTTTTCTCTTTAGATAAGTCTCAAACTTCATTTTAAATAAGAAATATGTGTCAGACTTGTTTATATTATGTATTACAGCAATTATCTTGTAATTGTAACGAAAACCCTTCAGAGCGGCCAATTTTTCTCGGAACGGAGGGGTGGCCGCTCAGAGAGGTTTCACTGTGTTTCCTCCAAAGAAGTCCTTTTTTTGGGGGGGGACGGTAGAAAAGTTGAAATTTTAACAATTTTTAACATTTTTATTTTAAATTGGTACCTAAAGTAGTAAATAAATTTCAATGTTAATAAATTGAGGTTCAGTTTCTTAAACAGACTGTTTGGATTACACAGATACCCAAAATATTGTGTTTAGACCCATATTTTATCTGTAATCATGCGCGCAAGGAGACTATCTCATTTTTCTCCAAAAATTATACCCATATTTATTACTCTCTTCAAAAATACATACCAATATAAAGGTTTGAAAATGTGTGTACTATAAGAGAAAGAACAGATATTTTTCTAGAAAAAAAGTGAGTTTGTGAATCGCATTGTTTCAGAGATATAATGTATCGAATTTGACAGTTTTCCCCCATTTTTTCGAGGTTTAAGAGTCGTATGTTCCCTTAATATAATAAGATTTCAAATAGCGGGAAAATCCTTCTTGCTATCGAATTTCTGCACGGCTTTTCTAGATTCTATTTGGTTTCTTAGGAAGCCTTCTCTCTCAGATTTTTTACACAATGAGGCTGAAGCTTCTGTCACCGCCTTAACTGCCTTTTCAACCGTTTCTGTGCTACATGGCAGATTTAATAACACAGGTCTGCGATGAAAAAATTGTGGGTAAAGCAAGTGGTATTTTTTAAAGTTTTTTGGATGCTGATTGCTGGAAAAATAACGAAAAAATTAACATCACGTACGGTTTCACCACAAATCGCAATTTATTTTTTACGAATTTAGTATATTTTGGACCAAAAAAGTATTATTTATATGAGTTCGATAAACATATTTATGTACTTAAAATAGTAAATTGGTGGATTAAATTACCAAACACGAAAGAAGAAACTATTTGAATCCAGAATATTCCTCTGAATCGATAAATTGCCTATTAAACACAATATTAAAGACAGAGAAAACCAGTTGAAACCAGATACCTCTTCCGCTTGCCAAAAAAAGTGTTACTTCCACTGCTTCACATAAAATTAGGTCTTATGAAACAATCTGTCAAGGCTTTATCAGAAGAAGGTGAATGCTTCAAATACCTTTGTGACCAGTTCCCGGGTTTATCCGAAGCAAAACTAAAAGAAGGTGTCTTTGTAGGACCAGACAGGAAAATGATGAAAGATGTAAATTTTGAGACTAAAATGGAAACAGACGAAAGAAGAGCCTGGGTATCTTTCAAACTACTTATTACTAGCTTTCTTGGAAACAAAAAAGACCCAAACTACAAATCTATTGTAGAAGAGATGATAAAAAATTTCAAGATATTAGGCTGTAGTATGATCTTAAAAATTCTCGATTCGCACCTGGACTATTTTCCTGAAAATTTAGGTGCAGTTAGTGAGGAACAAGGTGAAATATTTCCCCAAGATATAAAGAAAATGGAGAGACGATATCAAGGAAAATGGATTGTCAGCATGATAGCCGATTACTGCTGGATGCTACAAAGAGACAATCCCTGAAAAGTTTAAAAGAGGAAAAGTGACAAAAGAACTTTTGAGGTAAAGAAAAAAACGTTACTATAAGGACTTGTAACCTTCTACCTATACTTAACAATTACTTGAACTGGGATATAAATCTAATTTATATGGATTTATAAATTAATGAAATTTAAATGAAATGTCAAAATTTCGCGATTTCAACTGTTTCCTTCAAAATATGCAATCACTTTGTAAAAATTCCTTATGTGAAATAAATAAATGGATTTCATTTTTAGAATCAGCACAAAAAATAACATAAAAGTCAGTCATCAAAATCAAAACAATTTTCAAAAAGCATTTTTTTGCAGGTCTGTGTAATGACAGTTTTCCGTGTGCTTTTTGGACGCAAACAATCGGATGTCTTCGTCAGGAATGGATTTCAATATTGATGGATCAGTTATATTCTCCTGCCAGATCGGAGTAAGATAACGCATCAGATTTTACAGTAGGAAGTTGAAGCAGTCGCAGTCCATTTTCCTGAATGATACGGGCTTTAAAAGTCCGATGGACTGACTACCGGTTCACGGATGTGCGGTTCTGAGTCGGTCAACATTGCGATCAATAAATTTTCAGGATGGGCAAAGTAAATGTTTCTTTGAATAACGAGATCTATTTTGGCTTTCAGTTCTGTAGGCAAATATCTAATAAGTTTCAACAGGTGCCGTCCTCGATCTTTACAGTACGGCCTAATTTTGATAGGAAAACAGGCCGGAGCATACACTTTGACGACATTTGAAGCAAGAATTACTAAATTTTCGGAAGGAGATTCCACCGAAACGTACAAACGTAGAATTCGATTAGCACGAGTTGGCCATCGGGCATGATACAACATTTGATTAAATTAATCGGTTAACTGATAAGTTCTGAAAATATTAAAACATTGTGGGAACACAAAAATTCACAATATTTCAAAAATCTAGCATATCAAGAAGTATCACAATATTCATAAAATATCATCATATCACAATATTTCAAAATTCTAGCATATC
>BGPR01026578.1:0-10404 GCA_013235015.1 Araneus ventricosus | reverse complement strand
ATATCATCATATCACAATATTTCAAAACTCTAGCATATCATTAAGAGCCTTATGAATTTATTTATTCATGATCACTGAGGACGCAAAGTACGGGTGTCTTTAGCTAAAGAAAATAACTCGGAAACACGGAGAAAAAAATGCAATTTTTAGTCTTGTCTTCCAACTAAACAAAAAAGAATCACAGACTATATTTGAACATTATGTTAATAGGAAAAACTACAAGAAACTACCAGAGAGAAATAATTCTAATTACCAACGAATTTCGAATTAGCCAGGTTCCATTATGATGATAATGCAAACTTACAGGATAACAAAAAAGTATAGGGATCACTTTTGTGGTTATCTTCCAGTAAAGCTATAAAACACATTTAAATATGTAGCATACAGATCGAAAGCTCCGCTATTAGACTTTCGATTGCAATACTGTTCGATAAAATCGCAATAATGCCTTTGAAGAAATTTGACCAGATGCTGATTGGTCAAGTGCAAGCACTTTTAGAATTTCGATGGAGCCACAGGATTATACAAACAGATTTTAAAAAGAAAGGTATCGCGATTTCACTCAACCATATCAGCCGCATCAAGAACTCAAAACTCGGATCGACGAAAAATGATTCAAAACCAATAAAAAATGGACGGCAAAGCAAATTGAAGAAATCAGATTTGCAGAGACTTGAGAAGATGGCATCGAAACCGGATCCACCAACACAGTCAAGCATGGCTAAAGCTCTTAACCTGAGCCAGCAAGTTGTAAGCTATCAACTAAAACAATCGTTAAAGAAAAAATGCCTTAAAAAGAAACCTAAATGTCATCACTTGAATGAGAAATCGGTGCAGATCTATCCGATACCAATGATAAATCTAAAGTTCAATATCTTAGCCGTGACCAGAACAGACCAGACTTGACTCCGTCAACCACGGTGCCTCATCCCAAAGGTATAATTGTTTGGATGGGCATTTCAGCCAATGGTGTTAGCAAACCACGGTTTGTGCAACCTGGGGTCAAAATAAATTCTGAGTATTACATACAGAAGATATTAAAGCCCTTTGCAGATTGTACCCAAGTGGTGATGTTGTTTTCCATCGAGATTCTGGCCCATCGCATGCATTTAGGGTTTCCCAGAAATTCCTCACGGATCAGCTAGTGCGATTCCTGAAGCCACAACAATGGATGCCAAACGGTCCTGACGCTGCACCATGTGACTATTTCCTATGGGGACATCTGAAAAACAAACTGAATAAGCGAAGAGTTTCTACACTGAGGGGCCTTCAAAAGGCTATTAAAAAAAAGGTGAAGAAAATCGCCCAGGAAATAATTTTGACTGCTTTGAAATCATGGTCGAAGCAATGTAGACAAATCCATTAGGCCGAAGGTCTACATATTGAGAAGCACCGCTGAATTTGTGTAATAACTTTTGGAAATAAAAACCTTCAAAAATGATCCCTATACTTTTTTGTTACCCTGTATACAAGAGTCTACTGTATTTAGATGCTAGCATTAGGAATGCATATTTTTAATGGAGAAAAAAATAGAATAAAAAAGGAATAGATTTTTGTTCATCTCAACGATACAAGATTGTGACAATTCATAAAATTCTTGAAGTAATTTAAGATTTGAAAAATTGTAACTATTAAGGGAACATAGGACTGTTAAACCTCGAACATTTTCGATTTTATGAATATATATATATATATATATATATATATATTGTTTCCCTGTCCTTTCTGAACAATTTAAAACAATCCCCGTTAAAAATTCCCATAATTATGAAAGTTATGAAGGAAAATGTATCTGCTCTTCAACGTAAACATTGAATATCGCCATATCTTTAAAGCGCTGTATCTCAAAATGTTTATATATATATATAACTTTTAAAAAATGGTGTTCCTGAAACCTTTGTGCGACGATATCTCAAGCAGTGAATTAGGGGCTATCGGCAAGGCCTTTTTCTCCTTTTTGATTACATGCATTTTATCCAATTAAAACATCTTATTAAAATGAAAGCACCACTTCTATCAGGGGACATACGACTGTTAAACTGAAAAAATGTATTATTCCCGTTCCTTTTCGAACAATTTAAAACAACCAGCGCAAAAAAATTCTATAATCACTATGGTTATGAAGGAAAATGTATCAGCTCTTCAACGTAAATATTGAATGGACATATCTTTAAAAGGCTGCATCTCAAATGTTTATATATATAACTTTAAAAAAATGGTGTTCCTTGAAAACTTTGTGCTGACGTTATCCCCAGGAATTAGGGGGGGCTATCGGCAAGGCCTTTTGATTATGATGCATTTTATCCATCCAAAACACTTTTATTAAATGAAGGCACTCACTCCTATTAAGGGACATACGACTGTTAAACCCTAAAATATGTATTATTCTGTCTTTTCTGAACAATTGAAACAACCAGAGTTAAAAAAAATTCCTATAACTATGGGTGCTATGAAGGAAATATCAGCTCTTCAACGTAAACATTTAATATGGACATATCTTTAAAGCGCTGTATCCACGTTTATATATAACTTTAAAAACAGTGTTCCCTGGAAAACTTTGTGCGACGATATCTCACAGAATTAGAAGTCGGCAAGGCCTTTTTTCTCCCTTTTTTTTTTTGATTATGATGCATTTTATCCAATTAAACACTTCTATTAAAATAGCGTAACCCTTAAGGGATATACGACTGTTAAACCCTCGAAAAATGTAGGCTATTCTGTCTTTCTGAACAATTTAAACAAATTAGCTGTGCTAAAAAATCCTTACACCATGGAAAGTTAGGAAGGAAAATTTATCAGCATGGCCATATCTTTACTATGTCCTCAAAATGTGTGTTTTTTTTGAGTTATGAGCATGATATCCTCAAGAAATATTGAATATTTTAACAAAATGTTTTTCTAAATATTTCTCCAAAATTCTTTTTTGGTGGTGGGGGGGGAGGGTAGAAAAGTTGAAATTTTAACAACTTTTAATATTTTTATTTTAAATTGGTATATAAAGTAGTAAGTAAATTTAAATGTTAATAAATTGTAGTTTAGCTTCTTAAACAGACTGTTTGGATTAATTAGATACCCAAAATATTGTGTTTAGATAAATATTTTATCCGTAATCATGCTCGCAAGGCGACTATCTCATTTTTTCTCCAAAAATTATACCCATATTTATTACCCTCTCAAATAAATACATACCAATATAGTTTGAAAATGTGTGTACTAGAAGAGAAAGAACAGATATTTTTCTAGAAAAAAAGTGAGTTTGTGAATTGCATTGTTTCAGAGATATAATGTATCGAATTTCACAGTTTTCCAACATTTTTTCGAGGTTTAAGAGTCGTATTTCCCCTTAACATGTAAAACTATGCATGTAATACTACAGAATGTCAAGAATGAAGTTTTAATGATAAATATATAAGTGTAATTCACTAAATTTTACTGCTAATCAAGTTTCTTTCTGAATTTAAAAAAAAGTCGTCAATAGAAAATTTATATACTGTTACAAACATGGAAAGTCGCTTCCCAGCAATACAAGTCGTATGGTTGGGAAGAGAGTTTTACAAGGTTAAGCATCGAGTGACCTCAGCGCCTGTTATGGCACCCCTGACCTTGGCGACGAACTTGGCGACCATTTTGGCGATTTGGCAACAAATAGATGATTCCCGAAAATGCAACCCTTTTCTCGATATTTCTACTAGGAAAGGGAATACGCGAGAAAACCCCATGTGACGTCACGGCCTGTCGGAGAGAATATTTAAAGAAGGTGCCTGGATCAGAGGTGGTTGTTCATCGTCTTGGAGCGCGAACGTCTTTGGAGTTCTATCCGCTGCGTGAGCTAATCAGCTGATGAGCTGAGATGTTATTGTCGTTACTAGTTATTTGCTGACTGTTTGTGCTGTTAAATATCAAAGTGCTGAACTGTCATTACCTGTCAATTGTTGTCTGTTTACATTGGTAATCTGTGCAAGAACTATTGTTTCCTGTACCTGTGCTACGTGTTTTCCTGCATATTTGTAAATAAACCTTCATTCTCCATTATCCTGCGTGTTGGACTATTTACACCATACACCACAGTAAGACTTTTTGCAACAATACTAAAGTTGGAGAGGAAAGAAATTAACTCATTCAGGTAAGTTAACAGAGTAACAAAGAAAACGTTACAATGCTTTTAAGTGCTATTAAATTGTCTATAATAAATATTAGTAACCGCATAATTAAAGCATATGTTCACTTCTAATAACTTCAAAAAAATTCCTCCACTCTGAGTTAATACTCCCCTGTTTCTGTATCAATTTGTATCTTCATGGTTTTTATGTCAAATTAATAAAATTTTCATAAAATTCAATTTTTTTCGCAATAAATATTATTGTGATTAAAGTTAATATACGAAATTAAATTGATTAAAATATTCCCCGTCACTCTCGAGACTTTTTGTATGTGCAATTTTAATAGTTATAAATTCCTTTTTCACTACGGAAAATAATTTTAGAACGATTCATAAATGCTTTTTTTTAGATTTAAAAATATAAAAAGAGTATGCAAAATAAGCCAACCGTATACATCAAAATTAAAAATGTCATATTCTCGTTTTGTTACTACTACTTAATTATTCTTTTAAATTATTGTAAATTTTGTTTAATTCTGAATATATAATTAAAACGTAGAATTGATGATTTCTCTTTAAATAACATAAAAGAAAAAATAATAAAAATTTGTGTTACCGGAGAATAATTATATTTTTAATTAAAAACATATCTAAATTCTGTGTCTTTACATTTCATGAATCTCAGAAGCTAGCTGTCTTCAAAAACTGCTAATATCTTGTGAGAGTCAAAAGTATAGTAAAACTGTCGCATGTCCCTGTTTACAGAGAGGATACGTAGAAACTCAGTCCTTTCTACAAAACGATGCCATTCCCTTGATTTAGTGCTGTCCGGAAAATTTCAATGCCAAGTCTCTTTCTCTCCATGTGAAAACGGCGTACGTTATTGGAACTTAATACTTTTTACCCTGCTGTTGTAGTTTTACCTCTTTTTGTTATTACAGTAGGGAAGGTTGGCCTACTGTTCATTTCAGAAACAGTCATTAGGCCAACATAAATAAAAGTAGGCATCATTGGTTTGCAAACAAAGTTAAAAACATGACAAAATTCCGAGGTACAATGTTTTGACATCAAAACTAGACTCGATTGTAATTTGAATGAGTTTGAGTACATTCTTTGTATCACTCTGGAGCTGGGCCCTATTTCGAGCAATTGGGCCAATCGGCTAAAGGTTGGCCCTATAGCAATAGTTGGAAATGTAAAATTAAACCTTTTTATAACTAACTCTAAAAAATTACATCAAATTAATATCTTTAATATGAACTATTAAAGATATTAATAGTGCATCAATCCAAGACTTTTAAGTAAATTCCGGAACACTTTTTCAACCCGGGATAAACAGTGAAAATCCGGGACTGTCCCTACCAATCTTAATAGTCAGTTCACCTTACTTTAACGGAAGAATAACAGCGAACATAAACATGGAACGAAAATGGTGATCCTAAAACAATAGCTATTCTTTCTTATAGTACGAGTTGGGTACGTAAAATTAAGCCTTTTTTAACTTACTTTTAAAAATTGCATCAAATTAATATCTTTAATATGAACTATTAAAGATATTAATAATGCATCGATCCAAGACTTTTAATTAAATTCCGGGACACTTTTTCAACCCGGGATAAACAGTGAAAATTCGGGACTGTCCCTACCAATCTTGGACGTCAGTTTACTTTACTTTAACGGAAGAATAACAGCAAACATAAACATGGAACCAAAATAGTGATCCTAAATTCGAAGTGAAAATGTCCAAGATAGGAATAAACAGAAATCACTGTCTTACCGTCTACTCGAGCCACTTCTAAGTCAGATCCATTGAAACGAAATTCTTTATTTACAGCCGTATCCACTGGTGTATAATCTGTCCTTTCTGTTTGAGATATTGACACATCAACGTCACTTATTTCCTTAGCTGAGGTTAAGCATGTGCCAAAACAAAACACTACAGCGATTGAAAGCAGAAACGTTTTGTACATTTTAATTCACACTCTATAAGTTTGTAGATATTGCAAAGAAATACTTTTTTACAAACAACGCGGGGAACACGAATAAATATTACTTTCACATATCGTGTTAAAAAGACAAATGACTGTAAAAAACATTTAAAGTTTTTGTCATTATCTTCCTACGCTTATGACGCTTGCCTCTTATCAGAGAGCCCTTATCTACAAGCCGCAAATATGAATTGCTTTAGAAATTGAAGCGCTCAAGGTTTAAATAATGATAATATATTTATCGAAATTTCAATCATTTGCCATTTCAGTTCAATTAGTAATATGATAGGGGATGGAACAAGATGAACAACGAAACGCTGAATGCGATACTTTTACACACTTTTTACATATTTTATTATATATATGTTACATGTTTTATTATATTATATAGATAGATAGATATATAGGGTGATTATAATTAAAGTTGCACTTTCAAAAGGCTGTGAAAAAAGAAACACTGGTCAGAATGACCTGATATTTCATCTCAGTATACGTGAAGCAATGGGAATTTGTTTTGCGAAAGAAAAGAAAATAGTTTAAAATTTGGCCGATAGATGGGGCTGTACTCGTGATAAGATGCTAGAAAACGATTGCTTTAAAAGATATGTTCATTAAAAGATGTGACATGCGCACCGCACATTACACTTGTGATAAAAAGGCGGGGAACATGCAGTTCCTGTTGTTCTACGTCTGAGAAGGTAGTCATGACTCTATCATTGAAGGGTCGGGCTCTTCTCGTCTTGTGAAGCATTTTTACAAGAACTGTGACTGTGCTGCGATTGCATTGAAGAAATTCCGGACATTAAAGGGCTTAAGAAGCGGCTCTGGTCCGATGACTGCGTTCGATCTGAAGAAGATGACTGATAAATTCAAAGAGTCTTGTTCATTTGGCGTGAAATGTGGCAGAGGAAGGAAATCAATTGTTTCGAAGTCAGTGGAGGATGTGGCTACAGCATTGCAGGAAGCGTCAAGCAGTTCTTTGGGAACGTGGAATTTCCTGAACTTTAGACATGCCTGTCAGCATGGTTCGTAAAATTCTACGAAACATCCTGCAATGCTATCCATTCAAAATTACGCATGTTCAGGAGTTGGTTCCTGCTGACCTGCCAAAACGAGAAGCTTTCGCCCTGCAATTTCTTGCTCGAATGGAAGTGGACAATGCATGGCCATGGCAAATTTTGTGGACTGACGAAGCCCATTTCCATCTCAAGGTTCTGTCAATACTCAAAATTGCAGAATTTGGGCAAGAGAGAATCCGTTCCAAATGCAACCATTGCCTCTTCATTCTCAGAAGGACACTGTGTGGTGGGGTTTACGGCAGCATTTATCGTTGGCCCTTTCTTTTTCGAGGAGATTGATCCTTCGGGTCCTGTAACTTGTAAAGTCAATGGGACACGTTATAAATCTCTTTTGTGCAACCAGCACTGCAACATCGCGGATGTGTGGATAGCACAATTTTTATGCAAAATGGTGCTCCTCCGCACATAGCAATACCAATGAAGCAGCTGTTGAATCTGCATTTGGAAACTGACATGATTACCCTATTGGAAAAAATTTCTTTACCGGTATAAAAAAAATATACCGGTTTATGAAACACCGGTTCCGGTATGATACTGGAACCGGTATCATACCGGAACCGGTGTTTCATAAGCCGGTATAAGTTTCCAGTATGATACTGGATCCGGTACGATACCGGTTCCAGTATCAAACCGGAATCATAATAGAATATTGATTATAGAATAGTACTGGATTAGGTACATCTGTCGCCATTTCCCAACAGCCTCGCCGCCACGATCAACTGACTTGAACCCATGTGACTTCTGGATGTGGGGTTACCTAAAAGATGTGTACGTGGTCCGGTTGCGAACTTAGCTGAGTTGAAAAACCGCATTACGCAACACATTCACAATATCACCACTGAAACATTCCGATCTGTTTTGGAACAAACTGCTTTGCACTTTCAGCTCATAGGAGAAAACGGTGGACAGCATATTGACCATTTCTTAAGCAGTCGTATGTTAAGGAAATCGAAGCCGACTTCCTTTTCTACGGTTTTTGATCTAGGGACAATTATTAACGAATTTTATTTTTGCTTTATCTACGGTTTTTGGCCTAGGGACAATTAAAAACCGGTTTTTTCCTATGCGCCGTGGCACCACCTTGTCGTGGTGGATGGGCTTTGAACAAAGAGTGCCACAACAACATGTCACGTCTTTTAATTAGCATCTTAAAATTAGCATATGTTTTAAAGCAATCTTTTTTCAGCATCTTATCACGAGTACAGCGCCATCTATCGGTCAACTTTTGAACTATTCTTTTCTTTCGCAAAACAAATTCCCATTGCTTGAAGTATACTCAGATGAAATATCAGGTCATTCTGACGAGTGGTTCTTTTTCTACAGCCTTTTGAAAATACAACTTTAATTATAACCACTCTGTGTGTGCATATATATATATATATATATATATATATATATAAGAAACAAACATAGCAGAATTGTAAAAGCAACATATACAACAAAAGCATTCATAGAACAAAATGTCAAGAAAAAAATCTGCGGTAAGAAAAAGCCGAGAGTTCTTAAAGAGAGAAAATAAACAAAAGTGGAAAATATATATAAAAGGGGAAGATAAAATAATATAGAAATATATAACACAAACGCATGTTCAGGGTAAAGGACAGTGTTTTTAGCCTTATGCCACTGTTCGCAGAAAACATTATGATTTCACTAATTTTTTCGCGGTTCGTATAGATTTTACTTACCCTGATGAGCATCTATACGCTTTCTTTTACCGATTTACTACAGTCTCTCATCTTATTTCCTTTTTTTTTTGACTTTCATGACATTGATATATATATATATATATATATATATATATATATATATATATTATGCCCCGTTCTACCATTTTAAGTTTTCTGTGAGAGCCATTCCTTTGGGAAAAAAATCAAGGGGTTATGCTATGAAAATTTCGAAATGTTTTTCACTGTAATCTAACGTGGAGTTGACCTATTTTACATCATTCTGAGCGCATACTGATATAATACCGCATTCAAAATCCTTTTCATTCCTGAACCTGCACCTCATCGCAAAGTTTTTATAACTTACCTGCATATGAATTTTAATACATGAAAATCGTTTCTAGTCCTGTCAAAGATCTCTTTCAAATTAACTGAGTACTCTGTCTGCTGTTATTAACATTGTGAAATGCACAACAATGGATAGGATTTTGAACAATAGAGCGCTACTCTCTCTATATATATCTCTCTTTTTTGCAAATCAGTGGTCAAAAGTCCGTAAAAACTTTATAAATTTAAAAAAACCGGAAAAATAACCGGAATAAAAACGGTTTTGCTGGGTTTAGCATCAACTAGGTCATAGGATTTTGTAAGACAAGAAAAAAATATTTAAAACAGCCAGTAGGTGGCGCTGGCATTACACAAGTCCAAAGAAGATATAAAACTATGAACGAATGCCTCCAAATCGTTATTGCAGCAGCATGTGTTTTCAAATGACCACCGGGGATAGCACATTGCAACGGCAATGGTCCTTCAATTCCTGGTTCACGTTAAACATCTTCACCAACAAAGCTTTATCCTTCCTTAGCATCCATGCCATGTTACTTGTAGTTTGTGGATTAGGGGCGCAAAGTTCACCTAACCGTCTCATTTCCACAGAATTCAACGTACCAGCGCCATCTATCGACTGTTTTTGAGTTATTTATTTTCTTGTCTTGAACCGTCCGTGACCCAGCGATGCCTTAATGCAAACCGTTTTATTTCAGTTTATTTTTCGGTTTCATAATTTTAAAGTTTCTACGGACTTTTTGTTCACCCTGTATCAAGCAGATGCTGTTGAACTTTACTGTGTGTGTTTTGGTCCACATGAGAGATCTTGCAATTAAAAATCTTAAAGCAAACTACTAGATGCGTTTTGGAGCCAAGAAATTTTCAAACGGAATCGAAAGTTTGCAGAATAGTTTATTGAAAAAAATAATGAATTTAGCATTTGATGAACAAATATTTTTTTAAAATATCAGAAATGTACATTCATAAAAATTTACCAAAATAGATACAAAATTGTCAAAAATTACATTAAATTGCGTTTCATTAACTTGTAAATGTATCTAACGCTAAGTAAGCAAGAGAAGAAAGAAAAATGTTGAAAATCTTAAGTGAAAAAAATTCATTCAGATGTCCATTGATGAGCAGAAATCAGCAAACAATTGAAGTTGAAAGGGTTTCTCCTTTCTATTTTTAATAAAAAAATTATTTAAATGAATCCAATAATTTTTGCTGGAAGAGAATGAAATCTG
>BGPR01026577.1:0-21416 GCA_013235015.1 Araneus ventricosus | reverse complement strand
AACAGCGAGTTTTAACGTACACTGTCATACATAGGCTACATAGAGTTATCCATTAGTAAATGCATATGATTATAATATTCTTCCATGTCTTCTATGTCATAAGTCGGTAAAAACTCCCATCCAACCATACACTATTCATTGATGTAGACTCTGTATTAGTTAAGAAAAAGGGATGTTGACAACAGAAATAATATCAAATTACAGCTACATTTCTTAGGTAATTGGGCTTTTTGTAAAATTACTAGCCTAACTTCATACTATTTCTGTTGTTCAGCTCCCGCAGTCCAGGGTAGATATTGGGTTGGCGTCTTGGGACGGTTTCTTTTTCACTTGTAAAATCTCAGCAGCTCATTGCAACTACATTTGGGAGAAACTTCGATTAACCGTCACTCGTTTAATCGTCAGTTTCTATCATCCGTCATCGTCTAAGAAGCAAAAAGTAACGTAGGTTTATAGTTTTACCAAACATTTCTGTACAATACCACTTTTACACTGAAGTTTTTATCGATGGTTTTGTAAAATTAAACACAGCATGTATGCATTGTTCACTTTTAAAGGATTTTATTTTCATTTTCCAGCAATGAAATCACGTTACTACACTTATATATTAAGAAATTTCTGATATCCGTCTATTCGGTCCCTGGTCCGGACGGTGACGGTTAATCGAAGTTCAAATGTACTTGATGGTATATGGATAAAGAGTATGGACTTGGTTTCAGTTTCTTTGCTCGTGTATTCAAGAAATTCGAAGGTGGACGTCGATGTATCTCTATGTCTACTATTAATAAAAGGGAATGTGTGTGTTGGCTCTCTACAGGACAGACCGTTAGAGGGCAGGCATGTGCACCTTGGAGCAATGTTTCGAAATTTTAATTAATTAAATATTAAACAAACTTTGGCTTTTTTTTGTTAATAACTTCTGGAAATATCCCACAAAAATGATTTTTGCACTATCTTAGATTAAAAAAATCTTTTTAATAATACCAATTTAGTTTCTGCCCAATTTTTTCCCTAATTTTAATAATTTTTCAGAAATATTTGTATACAAAATTCACGATAATGCTTACCTTTACTGCAATAAAATTTAATCCGTTTTCATTGTTTATATAAATATTTATTTGTGCGTTTCCCTTCCATTGTTGAAACCTAACTGACTTTACTGCCTCTTTTCATTTTATCAATGTTTCTGTGAAATCTACAAACAAAGCTCTCCAAGATAGTAAGAAGCTCAAAGATTATGTTTGCTGATCTTTAACTCCGTTATCGACATGTATTGACGCAGCTAACATGCTGCTGGACTTAAAATGTGTCGTGTGATTTAAACTTAGCAAAATTCAATTGAAGTTTGATTGAAATTAAACACAATCAGTATTCCCGGCGAAAGGGCTGGTCGCCGAAAGCGGCTAGTAATAAATAAATGCGATTAAAATTCTGATTAGCATAGAGTATTTATAATAACGCCTAACGCTTATACGATTTAGTTTTGACATTTATATATCCTTGATACCAGAATCATTCTACATTTTAGCACGCTAATAAAAGTGTTATATAAAAACTTCTTTTATTATTCAAAGTACAGTAAAACTTCGATTAATCGTCACTTTCTGTTATCGGCCATCGTCTTTAGCCATCGGTTATCGTGTTTCATCACATTTCTGTACATTACTTCTCTTTTATTGAAGTTTGTATCGATCTTTTCTAAAATTAAATACACTATATATGTATTATTCACTTTTAAAGTATTTTATTTTTATTTTTATCGCAAGCCAGCAGTGAAATCAAGCTACGCCACATAAGTATTAAGAAACTTCGATGAATCGTCACATTCTCTTATCGGCCATCGTCTTTAGCCATCGGTTATCGTGTTTCATCACATTTCTCTACATTACTACTCTTTTATTGAAGTTTGTATCGATCGTTTTGTAAAATTAAATACAATACACATGTATTATTCACTTTTTAAGGATTTTATTTTTATTTTTGTCACAAGCCAGCAGTGAAATCAAGCTACTTCACATAAGTATTAAGAAATTTCGGTTACTCGCCAATTCGGTTATCCATCACAGCCCTGGTGCGGACGGTAGCGGATAATCGAAGTTTTAACGTGTCTTTAATGTCTTTTCCGCAGAAGTGGCGTTAGTGTCCACCCGACAAGGGGGCATGACCTGCTGCACAAAGGGGGTGGTGCAATGATGACCTCCCAAATTTTTGCCAGATCTTTATTT
Source organism: Araneus ventricosus (assembly GCA_013235015.1). Lineage (NCBI taxonomy): Eukaryota > Metazoa > Arthropoda > Arachnida > Araneae > Araneidae > Araneus > Araneus ventricosus. The sequence continues at coordinate 19,191 of BGPR01026577.1, read as the reverse complement.
ATCTACTAGTTGAATAGACAGTTACGTGAACGGGGTACAAAAATTTGCCCCCCCGGGGGGGGGGGCGCAACATCCCCGACAGGGGGACCTTTGACCCCCGGCCCCCACTGGCACCATCCCCGCTTTTTCAACTATAACAACTGAATGGCCTTTCTTTCAATCATGCTACGCTTCTACTTCATTGAAATTTGAAGACTCGTCAATAACATATTTTGATGAAAGACTTCATTACTCATGACAATCAAGTCAATATTTTGATCAAAACGTTATCATCAAACATCAGAGAAACGGCACACACACATCTCGTGTATGCCAATCACGATGATTGGTATAGTGCGTTTTGTGGTGCAAAAAACCGTATGTGGCTACAATCCCGAATGATGGATGGATTTATAAAAATAATTCATGCATAGACTTAGCCTGTTTATTAAAAATTTGCGGCGAAAATACGAAAGGTTTGTCACAAATTAAATGGCGAATGATCAATTTCTACCACCATATTGATTATGTCACCTTAATGACATTATTGGTAAGTTTGGTTAAATAAAGGCAGAAAAGGTATTATTCAATTATTTTTCTATTTGAAAGCTCGTTATTGATGTCTTAGACTGTGTTTGTTTTAATTTTTATAGAATGATATAAAATTGTTGGTTGCTTGTTGCTTTTTCGGTAATATGATATGTCACAGTTTTTTAATAGTCTTTAAGTAAAATTTTTTTGTATATTGTTTGTTGAACAATAGTGTCGCAGCCAAGCCATTTCTTAAAAAAAAATAAAATTTCAGCCTGAAACAAAACTGCTTGACAAATTCAAAGGCCAGCATTGCTCTAAGGCTCCCCAGTCTTTGTGGTCAGATGCTATAAACCATTAAAATAAACCTCAAGCAAGTCACTCATTCATGACAAGTAATCAGCTAACGCTGAGGATTCCAATCAGCAATGACATAGCTCTTTCGAGAATTTGATACGTAATTTAACATGATAAAGCTTTATCTTTATCTTTATTACCGCGCATACCCCTGAACTCGGAGACAGGACGGCTCCCTGTCGGTTGGATGGGTATGCGCGAAACTTTATTGACAACCAACATTAACAACAAAAAAACCCCCTTAGAATTTGAATAACATAATTTAAAAAACAGATAATATTAACAGAACATAATTTTGAACAATGTCATGCCTAAAATGAACAAATTGAAAATTGAACAAAGAGAAAAATAAAAAATCAGATGAAAATACTAAAAATTTAGATAACAAAAAAGAAAAGTGAAATATTTTTCCAGTTTATGGTCGCAAATAATTTGTTATGAACTTTGCAATTAGGAGGATGGCAATATAATATCTTCATTTTTTTAAATAAAATCCATCAAATTCCTAATTTTCGCTCGATAGTTTAGTTCCACTAACGTCCCGTTTTGAAGCAACAAGGGGCTGTTTTTGGACAGACTTCGTAAATTTGAACCGTGTTCAGATGACGAGGACGATATCTGAGCTGGCAGCCCCTTCTCCAAACTTTGGAGGTGTTTGATTCAATATTGACGTAACATTAGTAACTGAGCTTATAAATTCAAATTTCTCACCGTGGGAATCAGTGCTTTATGCCTTCTGGGTATTCTGAGCCGACATGGCAACAAAACAGATAAATAACTTTAAAATAAAATTTAGTTGCAACTGCTGAAAGAAAAATTTGCAAGTAAATACTGATTCCGTTCATTTTATTAGTATTAAATATTTTCGACGCATTCACCTGTACGTTTCACACAGTCTGTTTACGCTACACCTTTTCTAGTTCGTATAACTGAAAGAAATTCAACTATACACCAAACATTTTAACATAATTAACAAGCATCATAACCAAATGATGATGAGTCTGCAAATAAAAAAAAATGCAGACTCATCATCTTCAACTATATGCAAATAGGCAAGTCTCCCCCTTTTCAAACAGCCTTGATTAACTTTATTAAAATCATCCATTTTAAAGAAAGGTTTCAATTGATTATATTCCGATTTTTCAGCACATCGACTTAACGTCATTTCTTTTTATCTGAAAGGAAATGAAAGCAATTTACTCCTACTCTGTTCGTATTCCGAGAAATTCGGTGAAATATTTTTGATAAACCAAATGCAGTAGTTTGGTTTCGTTTAGTTATATTGACGTCCCGTTTAGAAGCAACACAAGGGCTGTTTTGGGACGGAGCTCGTAATTTTGAACCACGGTCAGATGACGAGGACGACACTTGAGCTGGCACCCCCTTTCGAAACTTCCACGCCGTATGATTTAACATTAAGCAGGACAGCATACACGGTAGATTTTCAGTGGAATCGGGTATCGAACCTGGAACTCTCTACCCCTAAAGCCGAGACCTTATTACTAGGCCACCACGACTCTTTCGTTCGATAAAGCGAGAGTGTTTACGGCTGGATACTTTCTGTCATGCACCATGCATTGTTCAAAACTTTTTTTAGAAAAGACAGTTTGTGCTAGAGCTGCCAAATTTGACACTTAGTTACTTCTTGGGTAGAAGGTGATAATTAAGAATGGGTTTTAAAAATTTCAATTCAATTTTTAATTAAATATTAATCGAAATTTTGATGATTTTCCTCAATAATTTTGGGGTATAATATTTTACAAAAACTACATTTACAATACTTAAAATTTAAAAAAAAATTAGTTTTTCAGTGATATCAATTTTATTTCCGAACAGTTTTTTTTTTGTAATTGTAATAAATTTTAAAATGTATTTTATAACGAACTTTACATTATTTTAGTAACTGCATTACACACACGCGCATTGCGACGATATTAAATAAATTTTTTGTGTGCACGATTGTTGCTATAATTCAGAGTAAATTTTAAAAAACTATTTTATAACGAAACTTTACTTTATTTCAGTTACTGCATTTACACACACGCGCCTTGCAATGATATTAAATAAATTTTTCGTGTGCACGATTGTTGCTATAATCCAGAGTAAATTTTTAAATATAAAATAAAGACTGATGAATCAAGCCTCAAACATTATCATGCTACTTTGTTTCGGACTAGAGCTTCGAATCACCTGTACATTTTTTCTGCCATTGTTTCCGCTAAATTTAATCGTATTAAGATGATTTAAAAATTCTGCTAGTACGCAATCATACTACCTCACGTTGAGTCCGCGGTGGCCTCGTGTTAAGGTCTTGGTTTCGGGACAGAGTGTTCCAGTCTCGAAATCCTATTCCACTGAAGATCAGCCGTGTATGTGGACCTGGCGCACGTTAAATCTGACGTCGTGGGCCAGACATCCCGAGGGTATGGTGCGGGGACCTTGAGAGGGGGTGCCGGTTGAGATGTCCTCCTCTGAAAGCGGTTCAAAATTACGAGATCCCTCCCAAAATAAAGGGGGACTAAATTAAATTAAAGCCACGAGAGAGTTTTTTCCTCATTCGCGTTCTCGTATGCTGACACTCTATAGCTCGTTTTGTAAGCGTAGTTTAGTTATGAACACCGAATAAGAATTTTGGACAAATTCTTTGAAACCAAAATTTGATAAAGCTCTACAATATATATATAAGATCATGCTTTAATGAAGGTGAGTTTAGTCCATTTTGAGGGAAGACAATATTTGGCTTAATCTTCTTTTATTCAGACCAGTAATCTAGACCATGACCAGTAATCCATAGTTAACGCGCGACGTTGATATTCGTTTACATGTTGGAGTCAAAAAGGCAGATAGGAATGCGCAGAAAGTTTAAGTACCCAAAGAAGGGAATTTCCCCGGAAAAAACTCGTGACTCGAAAAGAAAGTTATAGTGCGCTTATTACGATGGAAGTAGAAGTAATTAAAATGAGGTGTCGTTAAAAATGATTGAAGAAAGTTAAAAAATTAAAATATCACATATATATAAACCTGGCTAAGCTTGTCCACAGCCAAGCTACTAATTTAATTGTTGAAAACTCCAAATATTTGGATTGCCTTTTTTCAATAGTTTTGATTGCAACAGAGTTCATTTACATGTTTAAACTTACCATTTGCTCTTAGTATCTGTAGTATTTTTCACTCTTTTAGATTATATTTTAGATTTGGTTTTATTAAAAATTAAGTTATTTCATAGATTAGTTAGAAGTTAGAGTTTTTCCACATGCTACTTGCATGTATTAAGCACTATTTTTTAAATTAAATTAGGATCATAATTAAAATTTGTTTAATTAATAAACTTTCTGTTTTTGCTTGCATTTTTGATATAGTTTGTTTATTTGGCTTTGAATGTTCATTGCACTTTTGTTTATAGGATCCTAATTTAAATTTTGTTTAATTAATAAAATGATTAGTTTTTGAATTGTATTTTGATATGTCTTGTTTATTTTGTTTTGTATGTTCATATATAACAAGTTATATTTTGGTTTATATTACTATATATATATACAGGGTATCCCACAAAGGACTCTGTCATTTTAAAATTAAATTACTCGGCAAAGTATGCCGATAGAACAGGAGTTCCCAACCATTTTTCCCTCGCGTACCCCTCAATTAGTCCTTTTATTTTCTCATACCCCCTACTGTCATGCTCTCCCTCTAATCATCTATCTGTGAAAAGAAGTGTTTTTTTAATAATGTTAAATGCTTAGTTAAGCTGAAGAGTCAAATTATTCGAATTAATGAGCTAAATTAATGAGTCCAAACTAGAAGGGAAAAATAAATAAATAAAAGAAACTTACAACAGAGTGGTTCCTAGTGAAGCTACAGCTTTTGCGAAGACATGATGATTTATGCATAATCGGGGCTGGTGAAGACTATATATCAATTATTTGCCAGGTTTCCTTTGCCTTCCCCCCCCCCTTATTTTGAGCATAGGCTATAATATTGCACAACTCTCACTTTTACTTTTCAAACGACTTTGGGGAAACAAAATTCTGTAACTATTTTAACCTCTCATGTTTTCTTGTGTCCGCCATTACCGGCTTTGATTTCGCATGCTCCCAATTTGTACTTTGCGTACCCCCAGGGCTACGCGTACCACAGGTTGGGAACTCTGCGATAGAAAAATGAATCAGTGGTAAACTGATTTTGGAAGCCGTAAAAAATTGATGCAAGAGTTTCAGAATTAGTTAAAAAGGTTGCGAACAGATGGCGCTGTACGCTGTAGTCGCAGCACGTAGTCCGAGGAAAGGTATGTAAACTTTTATTTGCAGGCAATCCTTGCAATCACGATTCAAAATAGGCACCTTTCGCTGCGCAAACTTTCTGGTACTCGAGTGCAAGTACCTTTTTCTAGGACTCAGTACGGCGACTACAGGGTTCAGCGCCAATTTTTAGCAACATTTGCAACTAATTTTGAAACCTCTGAAACAGATTTTTAAGGATTTTAAAACCAGTATTTCAATGGTTTCGTTCCTCTAGCGATCTCCGTGGACGAGCAATTTAATTTTAAAATGAGGGAGTCTTTTGTGGAACACCCTGTAAAAAAGACCACATACCAAATATAATTTTTCAAATCGTTGCGTTTTCGAGATATCGCGTTCACATACTCGCGATCTTCGATTCTGATCATGAAACTATGTGTTAAATTTATTCCTTCTAATTCTTTGTGATTTTCAATTATGATGTTCATTTGGACTCGGACAGACAGTCACATTTCCAGTAGGGTTTTGTCCAAAATTTGATAGAAATCTGGGAACTTGTTTGCTAAAGCGGCTACCTAGATTTCTTGGCGACCTTCGAATTTCGCTAAGTTTGTAAGTTAAGTGTTCTACAGTTCTGATCATTTCCGAACGGATTTGTCTAGGGCTGCTGTGCTCTTCGCTTCTGTTGACTTTTTGACGAAGGAACGTTCTGAGGAGAGAGCTCATTTTGGAATTTTAAAAAAGGTAGATTCCTAACATTCAATACACAAGCGTAGATACTAGTTCCCGCTTTGATGAAAGCGAAGCCGCTGATGTTTTCTTAAGTTAAAAAAATTTGCCCTGTACCCACTTCAGATTCCGCAGGCATCGCTTGCGCAAGAGACCAATGAAAAGCTCACTGTGCACCCAAAACAAATGATCTCACATCGCCAAACCGTCTTCCATCTTGGCGATATATCTCGGTTGCTTGGGGATTCAATCTCGGTGGCCTCTATAAAGTGCAGGTACCGAAATCTACAATTTTGGAATAAAGATCATTCACCGAATTTCACCCGTCCGGCACTTTTCATGTTTGAGTTAATGTGTCCTCCCCCCCTCCAGTGCTAAAAGCGTATCACAAACATTTTTTTTATCAATATAGCAATGTAAGTTTAAGTTGAGCAAGTATTACTGTTGGAAAGAAGGTAATTTTGATCGGTTTGTAGCAGGAACCAGGACCAGGTTTCCATAAGGCCAACCTAGGCCATGGCCTAGGGCGCCATCCGTTAAGGCGCGAATGCAGAGAAAAAATAACAACAAAATATTTACTGCCTTTTCAGTGTTATTTTCAGAAGACCACAAAAAAATGATGTTTTCAAAATTTACATTCGTTACATTAAATATTTTGAGCGATACATTTTTTGTCTTCTGTGGACATTATCGTCTATTGAAAGAGATTTAAAAAAAAAAATCTGTCTATTTCAACGTCCCTTCAAACCATATTACGGACAAAAGCGCGAAAGAAGAAGTCCTAGTAGTTATTTCAGACGATTTCAAGAAATGGAGTATTTTTGTGTAGGCGTTATCATTATGGTATTTCATAAGTAGCGTAATTTTGAATAAAAAATTGAATGTGGTTCGAAGATTATAAATATTGTATCAAGTGCTTATACGTTTCAGAAAAGAAACTATTGTATATTAGGTTGAAAATTATATATTAACTTTTTGAAAGGGAAGGGGGTACAGAATATGTTTTGGCCTAAGGCGTAGAAATGCGTAAATCCGGCTCGAACAGGAACGCATGATTGCATCGTCATTTTTCCTATTGCGTCATCGTTTAAGAGATTGTGTTACCATCCCTTTAAAATTTGACAAAATCTTGCTTTGTGCGTTTTCATTGGCCATTACTGGACGTACAATTCCAAAAATGATTTCCGTGCGTCTTTGACTTTGAGATTCATCAAAATCTCGAGATGAAATTTTTACGATTAAATTTTTTTCTCTTCATATATGAGAAAGTAATCCTCTCTGAGAATCAAAAAATCGGAAACTCAGGGAAAATACAGGTTCGTCGTACATTTAAATAGTTTGGATTGAATCTAATTGGCTTCCGATTATAATAATCAACAGGAATGCAAGTTTAAAGCATTTTATGTCCCACAGATGGCACCACGAAAAATGTGACTGGCCAAGTTTAAAGTATTTATGTCCCACACGAAAAATGCGACTGGCAAGGAAAAATGCTTGGTTATGGCAAAGACTAACAGTTTAATAAGTAGTAAATCAGTGTCATATAGCTATTACCCTACATAAAAAAAAATTCACGTCAGAGTTTATTAAGATACTAGTTAATATATTATGCGGCCTAAAAATATTTTGATGTTTTTATTAACAAAATCTTAACAATATAGGTCCCTAAAGGTCATACTATTCGAGGAAACGAAATAAAATTTTGGATGCAGTACTATAAGGTACACGCTCAAGAATAGTGCAGAAAAAAAAGACAGCGCAGCTATCACAGTTACGATAGCCGTGGCGAGGTGGAAAAATATAAGAAGACTAGAAGTTATATATCAAAATTTGTGTAATTTAAATCTAGTATAACGAGTATCCAAACTGTTAATTGTTAAAAGGGTTTTTTTCTATTTATATCATTTCAGATGACCATTACTATTTAAAATTAATTCATATCTTGTTATTCAATTTCATCAAGAATGTTTTTTCATGAAAAATTTGTGTAAGTTAAACAACCACAACGAGTATCATAACTTTAAAAAAAAAGATTTTCTTTTAACCTATATCATTTTACTTGCCCACTATCACTTGCAATAAGACTATTTTACTTCTTGTTTTTCGATTATATCAAATAATGTTTTGATATGTAATGTATTCCAACAATAACAATGGTATAATATTAACTAATAATTAATGGTATCATAATTTTATAGCTGTTAACAATGGTAAAATCTTCAAGTTCATCTTCAATTGAATCTAATAATTAATTCAGTTCTAAACTAATGCTTGTTTGTACTGTTTCTTAACACTATTTAGCAATGTTTACAATTTTTTTTTCCTTCCGAATTATGTCCCCGATAAATGTATTAAATGAAAGTAACATAATTACTCTCAGAAGATTATTTTACTATTATAGTTTCTAGGTCTACAAAAGTGTAATATTGTAAAATAATTTTAACATATCTTATCTTCCTTTTTTGATAATGCTTAGATTAAACTTAAAGACTTTCAGCTAGTTATACACTCTCAAGTTGTACTTTGTTCAACAATTTAACAGCAATTTAATCTTAATGTTATGTGGGTGTGATGGTTTGTAATAATACCAATCACCCCACTTGAAGTGACACATTGATTTATTAACATTATGACCGAAAAGAGATGATGCTGCTGAATAATTTACAGGTGCTATGGTTACAGGTTTGGTTATGAAATGGTTTCCAGTGTCGGAGAGTTCACGATTCTATCTCGACGCACCACTGTACTCAGAGAATCTTCGCGCTTGACCACCTTCGCACGGTCAGTTGCTGGACATATTGAGATATGGAATCTTCCCTCCGCGGCAGCTAAAGGCAGTTGAAGTCTCCTACTGGAGAGTTCGCCTTCTTCATCGGATCTCACCTCTGACTCAGAGTGACATAGAGCCGTTACCGTATGAGAGTCGCTGCGCCATCTGGCGGTGACAGGCACAAATCCCACAGTTACATTTACAGTGCACTCCCGATTACCCGGGTTAATCACCGGGAGGGATCGCTCGGACAATAGAAAAACACGGATAATCCGAACCAAATCTCTTTTTTATTAAAGAAAAAAATCAACATCAGTACAAAGATATAAAAATTACTTACATTTGCATGCAGTATAACATCAAACTAAGAATTTTCGTTTTAACATTTACTGCTTTAAAAAATATGTAATGCGTCTGCTGTTTTTTCTGCTGTTTCTTCATATCTTGGCACATATTGTTTACGAACCGCAGTAATGTCACCGTAATCAAATCTTCTTTGTCCCATATAATCGAACAAAGTTTCCACAGATTGTAGAGCAGCAGAATGAGAAATTGTATTTCCCTCATTTAGTACATCTTCTGCATCAGTACTAGCTGATTCTCCATTATCAAGTTTTTGAAGGATTTCTAATTTTTATTTAACATTTAAAACGTTTCGTTTTCGTTTCACACCACTTATTTTTACCAGTAAAAAATTTCACGCTACTAACTGACGATAAACAAGACGCAAAAACTAAAGGAACACGTGCGAAACTGAAAGAAGACGAAGAAGTTAAAGAATGACATGTCAGGACGAAGCGTGTTCGTACGAGAATGAGCTAGCAGGAAGTGGATGATTCAGTTCTCGGAAAATTAGGGGTTGAACCGGTAGAGATTGTCCGTGGAAGAAGGAAAAAAATCTATTCTTTAGCCTCCGCCGTCACGGTTCACTAGTTTCACGGAATGAATCTCTCGATCGATCTGAATCTCTCAACATCGATTTTACATGCATGATGAGAGTGAAAATTTTTCTCTTTAAAAATTTTTTGTGAGTCCGGAATGAGCACGGATAATAGAGAGTATACTGTACTAGTTTTCTTCAAGCTCACTCCAATATTGAACAAATAAGAACAGCTAACACCTCGCTTTCGTTGAGTGATTGAGTCTGAGAATTCAACCATATTAATCGTCTATATTTTTATATAGCTTTTTCTGTAGTATATTGAATTTAAATAAACTTAATAATTGTTCGAATGTTACATTCGACAAGAAACATCAACAGCCATGTTGTTGAACAAAGGCTGCATCTGTAAACCAACGCTGGTAATAACATGCAATCTAAAAATGTACTTAATGCAATTTAATTGGAAGGCTCTTTTCAGATCAAGCATTTAAAAAAAAATTAAACTCTAATGTTCAGGATACATGATAAAAACTTTTTGAGCTTTTAGCTTGGTACATGAACCTTAAGGACACATAGACTTTGAACTTTCCAATCAATAGTAACTCTTGTCTTAAAGTTTAATATTACAATGGTTAATAAACCTTCTTTCTAGATAATAATTTTAGTAAATTTAGTCGCAAAGACCCAAATATCAATCCTAGTAAACCTATCCTGCGAGCATACATCATTTCAATACAAGTCATTTATGTATAATTTTGCTTTGTATCATACTTATATTTTGTTCACTTTTTGTATCTTATTTACTTATATTCAGTGCTTTATTTTAATAGTATCAATAAGACTATGTTAATGATTCTGAAAGGTAACAGCCTCAATGCTGTAGCGAGGCTGCAACTGTCAAACGTCTTTGTATATCAACAAGACAATAAGAATGTCATCATTAGCTTTTGAAACGGCCTAATTAGCTGCTGCGAGGCCGCAACTGTGTAATAACACATTTTAAAAAAAGCCTTTTATCAATAAAGATTATACGCACACCCAACCAAACCGCAAACCGGAGATTTTCAATCTCTGGAATTGGGGGTGTGTCGTAGTGTAAAGTAAAATGGAGTTACGATTACCATGATGAAACTTCGAAAATTTGAAATGCCAACTGCTGCTTGTTGTATTGGAATAGCGAAAAACTGTACGGAAAAAAGAACGGCGGAAAGCAAATATTTTCTTGTTTCACAAATTTTTCACTTGGCAGCCTTTACACGTGATGGAAATTTGCACACAAGTGGAATATCTGTAAAACACAACAAATTGTTTTGCTTTTCTGTCGCTTCTTTGCCTTTATCGGTTGTTTTCATCTTTTTCTTAGTCTGTGTTTAGTTCCTGAGTTTTTCGTGCTGCAGCTGTGGTCACAACGCCATTCCAATTTTTTAAAATTAGAAGTTGCCATTCATAATTTTTGCAATTTTATCACCGTAACCGACACTGTGAGAGCTGAACTGTAGTTTTTTCTATTCTTCTCGACAGCACACCTTAAAGTAATCATACATTGCATCAGAACTAAAAAATCTTTTCTACAAACAGTACAAATTTTGCTCGAACGATAGATAAATTCAGATAAAACAGCTATCCAGCGACCATACATTTCAAATAAACTTCAACTTCATACCTTAAAATACCCGCATCTAAAATTCTATCCGTTTCTTCGAATGGTATGATCTTCAGGACTTCTATATCGGTGATTTTTTTTATAATCACCCTGTACACGTGACAAAACCTTTGCTAAATATAGTCATAAAACCTGCATTATATTCGTGAGTCAATCTTTCTGTTAACTTGTCAGTTTTTAGATATTAACCAGAAGCCCGCCACAAGAAATGCAGCTGTCTCCAACCTGCATTATATTCGTGAGTCAATCTTTCTGTTAACTTGTCAGTTTTAAGATATTAACAAGAAACCAGCCACAAGAATTGTAGCTGTCTCAAGTATTTTTTTCTCCTAGCGGCACTACGTGAACTTTGTTCAGAACCTGGCTATAAGGGGTATCTGTTAGTTAGGCTTAAGTGATGGATCGGTATTTGCTGCAAAAGATAACTATTCCATTTTTGCATAAAAACGATTTATTTCTGACTTGAAATAACTTCAAAATAAAACAAAACATTATCACTCTTTCCACACATTTCCTTTAATTAAAAACCTAAAATACCACTTATATACTCAGCTATGTGGCCAAACTGATAGGCTGTGATGTCATAATTGGTTATGATGTCATAGGTACACAGTTTGAATGCCCATACTATGACATCACCAAACATAACAAACAAGATCTGATTCATTCCGAAACAACTCAACCCATCAAATTCAAACAAAAGTTTACAAATAAAGACAAACGATTTTAGGTCATGAAAAACAACTTATGAAAGCAAATACAAGTGAAATAATTTAACAAGAGATATTAAAAATTAAATATTGCATTAAACAGAATGTCTCAAAAATGCAACAACTTCCGATAAAATACAAAAGAAAGATATTTTAATTATACAAAAAAGAAATTATAGAAGAAGTAAACAATATCAATAACAATATACTTTTGAGCGCAACGCAGCAGCATACAGTTATTGCTATTAACAATATTGTCTATATTCAACTAACCAATTAAGATACCATCAAACAACAAAAATCATGCTTCAATAAAAATTATAACACATTAAGATTAAAAGAATAAAATGGAAAAAATGAAAGAGAACTCGAATAGAGAACTAACTCTTTCAAAGTGCCACTCGCCATTGGAGTTCTAAAATGGATAAATTTTCTGTCAATAATTGGATGCGCGCAAAAGGTATATTGTTATTGATTTTATTTACTTCTTCTGGTTCTTCTGTAATTTCTTTTTTGTATAATTAAAATATCTTATAAGAACAAACTAACAGTATCCCATTTATTTTGTTGCCGTTTTGTTTCGTACACACAAGCACAACAAAAGGTTTCAAGCAATTTCGCGAAAAAAATAACTGGGGTTATTTTCACGAGGCAGAGACATTACAGAGATAAAAAATTTAATTTTTATTTCATTTTAGCTGCCTAAATCTAGGAATTATAAAAAACACAATAGTGTCCGGGAAAACTAGTTAATTTAATAACTAAATTTTTAAATTTTGTTATCTACCTCCTATACTGCGGTTTACTTTTAGGTGTCTATAAAATTTTTGCACCCTCTCCACTTTTGCCCCCAATCACCGCCACTGGAGATAAATTTCTTGTTTTGCAAGTTTTTCTAATGAAGAACCGTACATTTTTACGTAATTAAAATTTATTGATGATGTATATAGGTTACCCATAAATTGTGTGATGCGACATGCATTATGCAAAAATCTTTCAGAACGCTCTACGTGTCAGAGCGTTGTATCTGCAGTTACCAAATTTGGAGTGAGTTATTTCTTGGGTAGAGAAGGCGTTCTCTAAGAATGGGATTTTCAAAATTTTAATTAGATTCCTAATGAAAAATTAATCAAAAGTTCAATGTTTTTCTCTATAACTTCGGAGCATAATATCGCGCAAAAACCGTTTTTACGCCACCTTGAAAACTTAACTTTTCAGTGATGCCTATTTTATTTCCGTATAAATTTATGTCTGATTTTCATAAATTTTTAAAAGTATTTTAAGAACAATACAGGGTGTCCATAAATAACCTTTGAAACTTTAGACTTCAATAACTTCAAAACTATACTAGGTAATAACGAACGGTTTTCAACATGTGACAAGATAACTCATAAAGTATTTTTGTTTTCCAAGTGACGCAGATTTGCCAAAAAATGTGGACGCCACAGGAGAAAGCTCAGTGTGTAACCTGGTTCATAGACACAAAGTCCGATACCAAGTGCAACGAAACTTTCGGATACAGTATGGAAGGGAACCACCGTCCCGGCCAACTACTCGGGCTCGTCATTTATGGAAAGTTTAAAAACAATCAACAGAAAAAATAGAATAAATTTAAAAAAGAATCTTAACTAAAAAATTATACCAGAACATAAAAAAAAACTAAAATTATTTTTATTTATAAACAATACAATTTACAGAGCAAAAATTTAGAAAAAATGGATACAATTTTCTTCTTTTTTCTTCTTAATATGTCTGGATTGGTTTCATTCCCTAAAAAAATTCCTGTTTCTGCCTCTTCTGTTTTGTTTCTTCGAATATAGATAGCGCCATAGGACAAGTATTTTCTTTAATAAATCCTCCTTCTTGGAGGAAATTAGAGTGGGTTTGTAATCATGTTAAGGTTTCTTTTTCTCATTTCTAAACTATGGGCATAGGTAAGTTTTTTTTATTTATGAAGGATATTTTAATATAGCCAGATGGCTAATATTTTTAATCAATCATATTAGCGTTTTGACGTGTGTGTTTTTTCTCTTTCTTTTGGAAATACGCTTTTTGATGTTCAGATCAACATTGTCCTAAGCTATGTTTGGCGTAATGCTAGCTTCTTACAGAAACATTTCCCAATTATTATTTTAAATCCATTCCAAATAGTTCTTAGCCCTTGAAAAAGTGGACTAGAATGGATTCCTTGTTCGTTTTTGGTTATTTTCGTTTAACTCTGAGTTTATTTTTATTTATATTTTTTTGCTTTGTTTTGTATGATCTTGATTTTCATTTATGGAAACAGGTAGTGTTCTCCATAAACAGGGGTCGGGTCGTCCATCTGTTTCCAACGCTGCACTTGTGTATTGCACTTTTTCTCTATGAACTAGGCTACACACTGAGCTTTTTCTTGCGGCGTCCACATTTTTCGTCAAATCTGCGACACCTGGAAAACAAAAAATACTTTATGAGTTATTCTGCCACATGTTGAAAATCGTTTGTTATTATCTAGTACAGTTTTAAAGTTATTTAAGTCTAAAGTTGTAAAGATAATTTATGGACACCCTATGCTTTTCACTGTCTTAGTAAAGGCATATTTACGCACGCGTTTTGCCACAACATGACAGACATTTTTTTGTGTGCATGTTATAGTTGCCATATAATTAAGAGAAAGTTTTTAAAAATGTTATAAAGGCAGATGAATGAAGCCTAAGACATTATCATGCTAAGACGATTCAGGCTAGTTGTTCGAATGTTTTTCAATTTTTTTTCTTGCCAAACTTCGAATATAACTATTTTTGCTGTTTTCATCAAAACTGAACATTAATAGAATATGTCTGTAAACAGCTTGATAAAAGAGATTTTAATGCAAATGATGAATTTTAGATTTTTTTCAAAGAATATTAAAGCAATATTTTAAATCAATATTCCATTTTGTAGTTTCTTTCAGCCAAATTAGCCTAACTTCAAAGTAATAAGTTTCACAAACTTTTGAATGCTAGACAGAAGCCAATGAATGTTTTTTCTATTGATGAAAGAGCATAAAGAATGCAAACAAGAAAGTAACAAAAGCCGCACCAGTCACCAATATATAATTTAGAAACTTAACCATCAAAGATGATACTGAATCAATACAATAGCACTTTTAAAATTGAACTTTTATCCAGTGTTTTTGGAGATATCAAATGTGGAAAATAAGATATTTTATTCTATTCATGAAAAGATATACAAATGCGTTACTTATAGAGCACGAAAGTTACCATATTTCAAATTCATTTAGTAATTGAAAATTGATTTTTCTGCAACAGAAGAGAATTTCTTCGTTTCCATACATATGGACATGAATTTTTCATTGCAAGTTTAGTGCTTTGTGCAAGATAATACTGGATATACGAAGAATGGCTGTCTAATGACAGCGAATTATTAATAGTTAAAGAATAAAATTGAATAAATATTTCCATAAAAGTATTCCCGAAAATGAATCGTAGTGCAATTAAATCAATTTATAATCCTCACCAGACAAATGAAGCGTTAGGTGAAACCAAGTTTCTCAAAAGGCAAAATGAGCGTATTGAATATCGTTTGGTAAAAGTATTTAGGCTGGTTTTCATTCTTTTCTATATTGTTGGAATCGAACTGCCGATCTCTCCTAAAAGAAGAAAGAACAGATATCCCAGAACGCACCGAAGAGACATCAGAGTTCATAAAATACTTTCTTATTGTAGAAAGTGCCCAAAATACTTCGTTTTTTTCTTTCTTATTGTTATTGAAATGGTGTGGGATATTATTAATTTGGAAGATAAAAGAACTGCAGCGACTCATTTTCTTTTGGTAGTGCTCACATTGATACTTTTGATATCAATCCATAAAAGCCGCCGAGCAATGTTTCGAATGACACAGATGCTATCTGAAGTTTTCAAAAGTTTCCCAAGTTACAATTTAAATTTGGTGAGATACTTATCACATGCTCTTCTTGTTTCCAGCGTAACAGTGTCTGTGTACTTGGCAATTGTGTTCAATTTTCGCAGCACGTCCTTATCGTATACTCAAAAACGAAAATTCTGTGAAAACAATGAAGTAACGGTCTTCTTAAACCTTCAGTCTTACTGCTACGTGACTCTCCAAACGATTGGATGCTTGATTCACGCTGTTGGAAGTATTTTGTTTTCTCTTTTTTCAATCTTTTACAGTCTCGTTTGCATACTTGTTCAAGTTTTACTCAGCCATCTACTTAATAAAATCAACAAAGCGAATTCAACAGAAAAACTTCACAAACCCTTATTCTTGTTTGCAATTGTTTCGAGAATAATGAATTGCTTGGAAGATTCTTTTTCTTCCGCTGTATTTCTGGAAACTGTAATGTCCATGGTCGGAATGTTTCGAGCGGGTTACATATTAGTATTCCTCTCATGCGTAAGATTAGACTACTTACCCCTAATGTTCTTTGGAATTGTTGTTTTCGTTCATCAGCTGTTAATAATGATATCGGCGTCCACCATCAATGAAAAGGCTGCTCTTACAATGAAGAGCTTGTCTTGTCGAATCCCAGAATCAGAGACAGATATGAGATTCAAATTAAGAAGAATTTCTGGGGAACACAAGAGCCTAAGTGTGTGGAAAATTTATGTCCTTGATAGATCCCTCGTAGTTACGAGCGTCGGCACTTTGCTAACTTACGGGATTTTAATTGGAACTATTGGAAAAGTAAGCTAACTTTTGGTGGAATTACCGATGAATTCCCTAAAATTTCTGTTAGCATAATGCCTGTAAATACAGGGTTATTCAAAACAACTGCAGCGATTTTAAATGACTATAATTTTATTGTAAACAACGATAGGAAGAAACAATTTGAATAAAAATACAGAAGAAAGCTTCTAGTTTTTTCTACGTATTTAATCATTGCCCTATGTGATTTCCTCCAAAATGTTACGTTGTTTCTAAATGTGGCAAAATAACCCCTTCGTGGTCGGCGTCGCACGTCATATGTTCGGCCCTCTCGTGCCCGTACTGTCGGCGTCGCACGTCATACGTACAGCCATCTTCTGCCTGTACGGTCGGCGTCGCACGTCATACGTTCGGCCCTCTCTTGCCCGTACGGTCGGCGTCGCGCGTCATACGTTCGACCATCTCGTGCCGTACGGTCGGCGTCGCACGTCATACGTTCGACCATCTCGTGTCCTTTGCACGTCATACGTTCGGCCATCGCGTGCCGTGTCGCATGTCATGCGACGAAGAGAAAAATTACATCCTTTAAAGTGAATTAGCGCTACTTACGCGTCTCGTTATATTCCGAGATTATTTTTTGTATTTCTGAATATTCCGAAGAGATGGCGATTATCAAGATAGATTCCAATTTCAAACTTGGTTGCATTGCAGGGAAAACTAGAGATCAGTGAACGGGATATCACCAGCAAAAACTGCCTACTGACAAAAATATTTCGTATTTTCGAATTCAGGATAGAACATGTATTAATTTTCGGCAATAAAAAAATATGCTTTTTTTTGGACGGAAATTCGAAAAAAAAAAAATCCAACCAAGAAGGGGTTAAATTAGTTATTAAAATCTTTGAAAGTGTCGCAGGAGATGGAAAACGTAGCTTTATAACATTGTAAACAAATCTGAAAACAATTTTTTTACATTTTTTAAAACAAATTTCTCTGATTGTTTTATTTTTAAGTCTTCTTTAACCTCCCCAAATTTGCGACACATAGTTGCATTTAATAAGAAAATGATGAAAATTTTCAGTATGTACTTCTGTACATATATGTATATTATATCAAAATTTATATGTATCGTTTTTCCCCAGGAATCGTCAAGTTCGATATATAGATGTCCGTCTGTGCATGTCTACATAATATGTGTTATTTCAAGCGTAATGTAATCTGCAAAGTTCAATAAAATAAATACACGCTCTTAAATGGTAAATCCTTTACTTAAATGAATATACTCTTCTTTATTATTCTTCTCGCTTTCACCATATTTTAATATTTTTACTACATATCACATTATCCAGCTATAAAAAATTTTCAGAAATTTCAACGATGTGTAAACTTGTTGGTAATTTAGTATTAAAATCAAAGTTTATCTTTGAAAATGCATAGTTTATTGAACGATTGATTGAACGAAAGTATCAAAGTAGTTTTAATAAAGACATATATTATTGAAGACTGATACATTAATAATTGCTGGACTTAACAATTTGCTTTTATTTCAGTAACATAAGACTGGATTTTTTCAGTAGTTATTTAATATATATTAATATATACATAAGTTGAAATTTTCCTTTAGGAAAGCTCGAATTTTAAGATGTAAAAATAAACTTTTCGCCGTTACTTAAAGCCAAGATTCGGTTATTATGTTTACTGGAAATGAATGGCTGAAGTTTAGTGGTGACATCTATTAGTGGACATTTGACTCATTTTCTATGGATACTGTTACAAAAGCATAATATATATTTTTTAAATTTTCGGGTTACAACTAGTTAGTACAAGAGTCATAGTTACGGTTAATATTCGAACTTCCTTTTTGTATTCGGCACTCTTACACTTATGCATTGAAGTCTTTAAGTTTTCATTGATCTTCTATTTCTTATAAAGTATTCTTAATATGTGTTTAAAATAAACCTTGCGCTTTTCCAAAATGTCGGCATTTCATATTAAAAATGTTAAGCTAATCTGTACATAGTGAGAGAGCTCTCTTTTTTTTGCACTTTATAATTAGAACACACAAATCTGCCACAAGAATCGTAGGTTAGTTACTTATAAAATCTTCTTAAGGTGTGTTTGAAATAAACTTAGAACTTCGTAAAATGTCGACATTTGCATATTAGAAACGGCGAGTTAATCTATATGTAATGAAAGAGCTCTTTTAATGCACACTAGCAGCCTTCGGAGACCAGCTTGTTCGCCGGGAATATAATTTCAACTGAATCTCTTATGTATAAATTGATATCCATGGTTCGCTTAACAAAATAAATAAAAATATTAAAAAAGGGAATTATAAATGTGGAAGGGTAAAAAATAATAGTGGAAAACGACAAGGAGTAAGAATCTGGTGAATGACTTCATCAGAGGCCAGACATTCATACAGATTCAAAAATGGAATATGTTTTCTGTAGAAGAAAAAGACTTTAAGGTCAAATATTTAATATCCTCTTTTGGCCTGAACCTGGATGTATTCGCTTAAGAAAGTAATTTTAAACTTCAAATTTTGATAGATATTTAATCCATGTTCTTGCAATAGCCTTGCACCTATTCTGTTCGTTGTCTGCATGAACGTCCCTAATGGAGTCGACTTCTAATTTCAAATTTAATAGCTCTAAAATAGTGAAATAAAATTTGCTATCGATTGA
>BGPR01026576.1:0-21416 GCA_013235015.1 Araneus ventricosus | reverse complement strand
AACAGCGAGTTTTAACGTACACTGTCATACATAGGCTACATAGAGTTATCCATTAGTAAATGCATATGATTATAATATTCTTCCATGTCTTCTATGTCATAAGTCGGTAAAAACTCCCATCCAACCATACACTATTCATTGATGTAGACTCTGTATTAGTTAAGAAAAAGGGATGTTGACAACAGAAATAATATCAAATTACAGCTACATTTCTTAGGTAATTGGGCTTTTTGTAAAATTACTAGCCTAACTTCATACTATTTCTGTTGTTCAGCTCCCGCAGTCCAGGGTAGATATTGGGTTGGCGTCTTGGGACGGTTTCTTTTTCACTTGTAAAATCTCAGCAGCTCATTGCAACTACATTTGGGAGAAACTTCGATTAACCGTCACTCGTTTAATCGTCAGTTTCTATCATCCGTCATCGTCTAAGAAGCAAAAAGTAACGTAGGTTTATAGTTTTACCAAACATTTCTGTACAATACCACTTTTACACTGAAGTTTTTATCGATGGTTTTGTAAAATTAAACACAGCATGTATGCATTGTTCACTTTTAAAGGATTTTATTTTCATTTTCCAGCAATGAAATCACGTTACTACACTTATATATTAAGAAATTTCTGATATCCGTCTATTCGGTCCCTGGTCCGGACGGTGACGGTTAATCGAAGTTCAAATGTACTTGATGGTATATGGATAAAGAGTATGGACTTGGTTTCAGTTTCTTTGCTCGTGTATTCAAGAAATTCGAAGGTGGACGTCGATGTATCTCTATGTCTACTATTAATAAAAGGGAATGTGTGTGTTGGCTCTCTACAGGACAGACCGTTAGAGGGCAGGCATGTGCACCTTGGAGCAATGTTTCGAAATTTTAATTAATTAAATATTAAACAAACTTTGGCTTTTTTTTGTTAATAACTTCTGGAAATATCCCACAAAAATGATTTTTGCACTATCTTAGATTAAAAAAATCTTTTTAATAATACCAATTTAGTTTCTGCCCAATTTTTTCCCTAATTTTAATAATTTTTCAGAAATATTTGTATACAAAATTCACGATAATGCTTACCTTTACTGCAATAAAATTTAATCCGTTTTCATTGTTTATATAAATATTTATTTGTGCGTTTCCCTTCCATTGTTGAAACCTAACTGACTTTACTGCCTCTTTTCATTTTATCAATGTTTCTGTGAAATCTACAAACAAAGCTCTCCAAGATAGTAAGAAGCTCAAAGATTATGTTTGCTGATCTTTAACTCCGTTATCGACATGTATTGACGCAGCTAACATGCTGCTGGACTTAAAATGTGTCGTGTGATTTAAACTTAGCAAAATTCAATTGAAGTTTGATTGAAATTAAACACAATCAGTATTCCCGGCGAAAGGGCTGGTCGCCGAAAGCGGCTAGTAATAAATAAATGCGATTAAAATTCTGATTAGCATAGAGTATTTATAATAACGCCTAACGCTTATACGATTTAGTTTTGACATTTATATATCCTTGATACCAGAATCATTCTACATTTTAGCACGCTAATAAAAGTGTTATATAAAAACTTCTTTTATTATTCAAAGTACAGTAAAACTTCGATTAATCGTCACTTTCTGTTATCGGCCATCGTCTTTAGCCATCGGTTATCGTGTTTCATCACATTTCTGTACATTACTTCTCTTTTATTGAAGTTTGTATCGATCTTTTCTAAAATTAAATACACTATATATGTATTATTCACTTTTAAAGTATTTTATTTTTATTTTTATCGCAAGCCAGCAGTGAAATCAAGCTACGCCACATAAGTATTAAGAAACTTCGATGAATCGTCACATTCTCTTATCGGCCATCGTCTTTAGCCATCGGTTATCGTGTTTCATCACATTTCTCTACATTACTACTCTTTTATTGAAGTTTGTATCGATCGTTTTGTAAAATTAAATACAATACACATGTATTATTCACTTTTTAAGGATTTTATTTTTATTTTTGTCACAAGCCAGCAGTGAAATCAAGCTACTTCACATAAGTATTAAGAAATTTCGGTTACTCGCCAATTCGGTTATCCATCACAGCCCTGGTGCGGACGGTAGCGGATAATCGAAGTTTTAACGTGTCTTTAATGTCTTTTCCGCAGAAGTGGCGTTAGTGTCCACCCGACAAGGGGGCATGACCTGCTGCACAAAGGGGGTGGTGCAATGATGACCTCCCAAATTTTTGCCAGATCTTTATTTATCTACTAGTTGAATAGACAGTTACGTGAACGGGGTACAAAAATTTGCCCCCCCGGGGGGGGGGGCGCAACATCCCCGACAGGGGGACCTTTGACCCCCGGCCCCCACTGGCACCATCCCCGCTTTTTCAACTATAACAACTGAATGGCCTTTCTTTCAATCATGCTACGCTTCTACTTCATTGAAATTTGAAGACTCGTCAATAACATATTTTGATGAAAGACTTCATTACTCATGACAATCAAGTCAATATTTTGATCAAAACGTTATCATCAAACATCAGAGAAACGGCACACACACATCTCGTGTATGCCAATCACGATGATTGGTATAGTGCGTTTTGTGGTGCAAAAAACCGTATGTGGCTACAATCCCGAATGATGGATGGATTTATAAAAATAATTCATGCATAGACTTAGCCTGTTTATTAAAAATTTGCGGCGAAAATACGAAAGGTTTGTCACAAATTAAATGGCGAATGATCAATTTCTACCACCATATTGATTATGTCACCTTAATGACATTATTGGTAAGTTTGGTTAAATAAAGGCAGAAAAGGTATTATTCAATTATTTTTCTATTTGAAAGCTCGTTATTGATGTCTTAGACTGTGTTTGTTTTAATTTTTATAGAATGATATAAAATTGTTGGTTGCTTGTTGCTTTTTCGGTAATATGATATGTCACAGTTTTTTAATAGTCTTTAAGTAAAATTTTTTTGTATATTGTTTGTTGAACAATAGTGTCGCAGCCAAGCCATTTCTTAAAAAAAAATAAAATTTCAGCCTGAAACAAAACTGCTTGACAAATTCAAAGGCCAGCATTGCTCTAAGGCTCCCCAGTCTTTGTGGTCAGATGCTATAAACCATTAAAATAAACCTCAAGCAAGTCACTCATTCATGACAAGTAATCAGCTAACGCTGAGGATTCCAATCAGCAATGACATAGCTCTTTCGAGAATTTGATACGTAATTTAACATGATAAAGCTTTATCTTTATCTTTATTACCGCGCATACCCCTGAACTCGGAGACAGGACGGCTCCCTGTCGGTTGGATGGGTATGCGCGAAACTTTATTGACAACCAACATTAACAACAAAAAAACCCCCTTAGAATTTGAATAACATAATTTAAAAAACAGATAATATTAACAGAACATAATTTTGAACAATGTCATGCCTAAAATGAACAAATTGAAAATTGAACAAAGAGAAAAATAAAAAATCAGATGAAAATACTAAAAATTTAGATAACAAAAAAGAAAAGTGAAATATTTTTCCAGTTTATGGTCGCAAATAATTTGTTATGAACTTTGCAATTAGGAGGATGGCAATATAATATCTTCATTTTTTTAAATAAAATCCATCAAATTCCTAATTTTCGCTCGATAGTTTAGTTCCACTAACGTCCCGTTTTGAAGCAACAAGGGGCTGTTTTTGGACAGACTTCGTAAATTTGAACCGTGTTCAGATGACGAGGACGATATCTGAGCTGGCAGCCCCTTCTCCAAACTTTGGAGGTGTTTGATTCAATATTGACGTAACATTAGTAACTGAGCTTATAAATTCAAATTTCTCACCGTGGGAATCAGTGCTTTATGCCTTCTGGGTATTCTGAGCCGACATGGCAACAAAACAGATAAATAACTTTAAAATAAAATTTAGTTGCAACTGCTGAAAGAAAAATTTGCAAGTAAATACTGATTCCGTTCATTTTATTAGTATTAAATATTTTCGACGCATTCACCTGTACGTTTCACACAGTCTGTTTACGCTACACCTTTTCTAGTTCGTATAACTGAAAGAAATTCAACTATACACCAAACATTTTAACATAATTAACAAGCATCATAACCAAATGATGATGAGTCTGCAAATAAAAAAAAATGCAGACTCATCATCTTCAACTATATGCAAATAGGCAAGTCTCCCCCTTTTCAAACAGCCTTGATTAACTTTATTAAAATCATCCATTTTAAAGAAAGGTTTCAATTGATTATATTCCGATTTTTCAGCACATCGACTTAACGTCATTTCTTTTTATCTGAAAGGAAATGAAAGCAATTTACTCCTACTCTGTTCGTATTCCGAGAAATTCGGTGAAATATTTTTGATAAACCAAATGCAGTAGTTTGGTTTCGTTTAGTTATATTGACGTCCCGTTTAGAAGCAACACAAGGGCTGTTTTGGGACGGAGCTCGTAATTTTGAACCACGGTCAGATGACGAGGACGACACTTGAGCTGGCACCCCCTTTCGAAACTTCCACGCCGTATGATTTAACATTAAGCAGGACAGCATACACGGTAGATTTTCAGTGGAATCGGGTATCGAACCTGGAACTCTCTACCCCTAAAGCCGAGACCTTATTACTAGGCCACCACGACTCTTTCGTTCGATAAAGCGAGAGTGTTTACGGCTGGATACTTTCTGTCATGCACCATGCATTGTTCAAAACTTTTTTTAGAAAAGACAGTTTGTGCTAGAGCTGCCAAATTTGACACTTAGTTACTTCTTGGGTAGAAGGTGATAATTAAGAATGGGTTTTAAAAATTTCAATTCAATTTTTAATTAAATATTAATCGAAATTTTGATGATTTTCCTCAATAATTTTGGGGTATAATATTTTACAAAAACTACATTTACAATACTTAAAATTTAAAAAAAAATTAGTTTTTCAGTGATATCAATTTTATTTCCGAACAGTTTTTTTTTTGTAATTGTAATAAATTTTAAAATGTATTTTATAACGAACTTTACATTATTTTAGTAACTGCATTACACACACGCGCATTGCGACGATATTAAATAAATTTTTTGTGTGCACGATTGTTGCTATAATTCAGAGTAAATTTTAAAAAACTATTTTATAACGAAACTTTACTTTATTTCAGTTACTGCATTTACACACACGCGCCTTGCAATGATATTAAATAAATTTTTCGTGTGCACGATTGTTGCTATAATCCAGAGTAAATTTTTAAATATAAAATAAAGACTGATGAATCAAGCCTCAAACATTATCATGCTACTTTGTTTCGGACTAGAGCTTCGAATCACCTGTACATTTTTTCTGCCATTGTTTCCGCTAAATTTAATCGTATTAAGATGATTTAAAAATTCTGCTAGTACGCAATCATACTACCTCACGTTGAGTCCGCGGTGGCCTCGTGTTAAGGTCTTGGTTTCGGGACAGAGTGTTCCAGTCTCGAAATCCTATTCCACTGAAGATCAGCCGTGTATGTGGACCTGGCGCACGTTAAATCTGACGTCGTGGGCCAGACATCCCGAGGGTATGGTGCGGGGACCTTGAGAGGGGGTGCCGGTTGAGATGTCCTCCTCTGAAAGCGGTTCAAAATTACGAGATCCCTCCCAAAATAAAGGGGGACTAAATTAAATTAAAGCCACGAGAGAGTTTTTTCCTCATTCGCGTTCTCGTATGCTGACACTCTATAGCTCGTTTTGTAAGCGTAGTTTAGTTATGAACACCGAATAAGAATTTTGGACAAATTCTTTGAAACCAAAATTTGATAAAGCTCTACAATATATATATAAGATCATGCTTTAATGAAGGTGAGTTTAGTCCATTTTGAGGGAAGACAATATTTGGCTTAATCTTCTTTTATTCAGACCAGTAATCTAGACCATGACCAGTAATCCATAGTTAACGCGCGACGTTGATATTCGTTTACATGTTGGAGTCAAAAAGGCAGATAGGAATGCGCAGAAAGTTTAAGTACCCAAAGAAGGGAATTTCCCCGGAAAAAACTCGTGACTCGAAAAGAAAGTTATAGTGCGCTTATTACGATGGAAGTAGAAGTAATTAAAATGAGGTGTCGTTAAAAATGATTGAAGAAAGTTAAAAAATTAAAATATCACATATATATAAACCTGGCTAAGCTTGTCCACAGCCAAGCTACTAATTTAATTGTTGAAAACTCCAAATATTTGGATTGCCTTTTTTCAATAGTTTTGATTGCAACAGAGTTCATTTACATGTTTAAACTTACCATTTGCTCTTAGTATCTGTAGTATTTTTCACTCTTTTAGATTATATTTTAGATTTGGTTTTATTAAAAATTAAGTTATTTCATAGATTAGTTAGAAGTTAGAGTTTTTCCACATGCTACTTGCATGTATTAAGCACTATTTTTTAAATTAAATTAGGATCATAATTAAAATTTGTTTAATTAATAAACTTTCTGTTTTTGCTTGCATTTTTGATATAGTTTGTTTATTTGGCTTTGAATGTTCATTGCACTTTTGTTTATAGGATCCTAATTTAAATTTTGTTTAATTAATAAAATGATTAGTTTTTGAATTGTATTTTGATATGTCTTGTTTATTTTGTTTTGTATGTTCATATATAACAAGTTATATTTTGGTTTATATTACTATATATATATACAGGGTATCCCACAAAGGACTCTGTCATTTTAAAATTAAATTACTCGGCAAAGTATGCCGATAGAACAGGAGTTCCCAACCATTTTTCCCTCGCGTACCCCTCAATTAGTCCTTTTATTTTCTCATACCCCCTACTGTCATGCTCTCCCTCTAATCATCTATCTGTGAAAAGAAGTGTTTTTTTAATAATGTTAAATGCTTAGTTAAGCTGAAGAGTCAAATTATTCGAATTAATGAGCTAAATTAATGAGTCCAAACTAGAAGGGAAAAATAAATAAATAAAAGAAACTTACAACAGAGTGGTTCCTAGTGAAGCTACAGCTTTTGCGAAGACATGATGATTTATGCATAATCGGGGCTGGTGAAGACTATATATCAATTATTTGCCAGGTTTCCTTTGCCTTCCCCCCCCCCTTATTTTGAGCATAGGCTATAATATTGCACAACTCTCACTTTTACTTTTCAAACGACTTTGGGGAAACAAAATTCTGTAACTATTTTAACCTCTCATGTTTTCTTGTGTCCGCCATTACCGGCTTTGATTTCGCATGCTCCCAATTTGTACTTTGCGTACCCCCAGGGCTACGCGTACCACAGGTTGGGAACTCTGCGATAGAAAAATGAATCAGTGGTAAACTGATTTTGGAAGCCGTAAAAAATTGATGCAAGAGTTTCAGAATTAGTTAAAAAGGTTGCGAACAGATGGCGCTGTACGCTGTAGTCGCAGCACGTAGTCCGAGGAAAGGTATGTAAACTTTTATTTGCAGGCAATCCTTGCAATCACGATTCAAAATAGGCACCTTTCGCTGCGCAAACTTTCTGGTACTCGAGTGCAAGTACCTTTTTCTAGGACTCAGTACGGCGACTACAGGGTTCAGCGCCAATTTTTAGCAACATTTGCAACTAATTTTGAAACCTCTGAAACAGATTTTTAAGGATTTTAAAACCAGTATTTCAATGGTTTCGTTCCTCTAGCGATCTCCGTGGACGAGCAATTTAATTTTAAAATGAGGGAGTCTTTTGTGGAACACCCTGTAAAAAAGACCACATACCAAATATAATTTTTCAAATCGTTGCGTTTTCGAGATATCGCGTTCACATACTCGCGATCTTCGATTCTGATCATGAAACTATGTGTTAAATTTATTCCTTCTAATTCTTTGTGATTTTCAATTATGATGTTCATTTGGACTCGGACAGACAGTCACATTTCCAGTAGGGTTTTGTCCAAAATTTGATAGAAATCTGGGAACTTGTTTGCTAAAGCGGCTACCTAGATTTCTTGGCGACCTTCGAATTTCGCTAAGTTTGTAAGTTAAGTGTTCTACAGTTCTGATCATTTCCGAACGGATTTGTCTAGGGCTGCTGTGCTCTTCGCTTCTGTTGACTTTTTGACGAAGGAACGTTCTGAGGAGAGAGCTCATTTTGGAATTTTAAAAAAGGTAGATTCCTAACATTCAATACACAAGCGTAGATACTAGTTCCCGCTTTGATGAAAGCGAAGCCGCTGATGTTTTCTTAAGTTAAAAAAATTTGCCCTGTACCCACTTCAGATTCCGCAGGCATCGCTTGCGCAAGAGACCAATGAAAAGCTCACTGTGCACCCAAAACAAATGATCTCACATCGCCAAACCGTCTTCCATCTTGGCGATATATCTCGGTTGCTTGGGGATTCAATCTCGGTGGCCTCTATAAAGTGCAGGTACCGAAATCTACAATTTTGGAATAAAGATCATTCACCGAATTTCACCCGTCCGGCACTTTTCATGTTTGAGTTAATGTGTCCTCCCCCCCTCCAGTGCTAAAAGCGTATCACAAACATTTTTTTTATCAATATAGCAATGTAAGTTTAAGTTGAGCAAGTATTACTGTTGGAAAGAAGGTAATTTTGATCGGTTTGTAGCAGGAACCAGGACCAGGTTTCCATAAGGCCAACCTAGGCCATGGCCTAGGGCGCCATCCGTTAAGGCGCGAATGCAGAGAAAAAATAACAACAAAATATTTACTGCCTTTTCAGTGTTATTTTCAGAAGACCACAAAAAAATGATGTTTTCAAAATTTACATTCGTTACATTAAATATTTTGAGCGATACATTTTTTGTCTTCTGTGGACATTATCGTCTATTGAAAGAGATTTAAAAAAAAAAATCTGTCTATTTCAACGTCCCTTCAAACCATATTACGGACAAAAGCGCGAAAGAAGAAGTCCTAGTAGTTATTTCAGACGATTTCAAGAAATGGAGTATTTTTGTGTAGGCGTTATCATTATGGTATTTCATAAGTAGCGTAATTTTGAATAAAAAATTGAATGTGGTTCGAAGATTATAAATATTGTATCAAGTGCTTATACGTTTCAGAAAAGAAACTATTGTATATTAGGTTGAAAATTATATATTAACTTTTTGAAAGGGAAGGGGGTACAGAATATGTTTTGGCCTAAGGCGTAGAAATGCGTAAATCCGGCTCGAACAGGAACGCATGATTGCATCGTCATTTTTCCTATTGCGTCATCGTTTAAGAGATTGTGTTACCATCCCTTTAAAATTTGACAAAATCTTGCTTTGTGCGTTTTCATTGGCCATTACTGGACGTACAATTCCAAAAATGATTTCCGTGCGTCTTTGACTTTGAGATTCATCAAAATCTCGAGATGAAATTTTTACGATTAAATTTTTTTCTCTTCATATATGAGAAAGTAATCCTCTCTGAGAATCAAAAAATCGGAAACTCAGGGAAAATACAGGTTCGTCGTACATTTAAATAGTTTGGATTGAATCTAATTGGCTTCCGATTATAATAATCAACAGGAATGCAAGTTTAAAGCATTTTATGTCCCACAGATGGCACCACGAAAAATGTGACTGGCCAAGTTTAAAGTATTTATGTCCCACACGAAAAATGCGACTGGCAAGGAAAAATGCTTGGTTATGGCAAAGACTAACAGTTTAATAAGTAGTAAATCAGTGTCATATAGCTATTACCCTACATAAAAAAAAATTCACGTCAGAGTTTATTAAGATACTAGTTAATATATTATGCGGCCTAAAAATATTTTGATGTTTTTATTAACAAAATCTTAACAATATAGGTCCCTAAAGGTCATACTATTCGAGGAAACGAAATAAAATTTTGGATGCAGTACTATAAGGTACACGCTCAAGAATAGTGCAGAAAAAAAAGACAGCGCAGCTATCACAGTTACGATAGCCGTGGCGAGGTGGAAAAATATAAGAAGACTAGAAGTTATATATCAAAATTTGTGTAATTTAAATCTAGTATAACGAGTATCCAAACTGTTAATTGTTAAAAGGGTTTTTTTCTATTTATATCATTTCAGATGACCATTACTATTTAAAATTAATTCATATCTTGTTATTCAATTTCATCAAGAATGTTTTTTCATGAAAAATTTGTGTAAGTTAAACAACCACAACGAGTATCATAACTTTAAAAAAAAAGATTTTCTTTTAACCTATATCATTTTACTTGCCCACTATCACTTGCAATAAGACTATTTTACTTCTTGTTTTTCGATTATATCAAATAATGTTTTGATATGTAATGTATTCCAACAATAACAATGGTATAATATTAACTAATAATTAATGGTATCATAATTTTATAGCTGTTAACAATGGTAAAATCTTCAAGTTCATCTTCAATTGAATCTAATAATTAATTCAGTTCTAAACTAATGCTTGTTTGTACTGTTTCTTAACACTATTTAGCAATGTTTACAATTTTTTTTTCCTTCCGAATTATGTCCCCGATAAATGTATTAAATGAAAGTAACATAATTACTCTCAGAAGATTATTTTACTATTATAGTTTCTAGGTCTACAAAAGTGTAATATTGTAAAATAATTTTAACATATCTTATCTTCCTTTTTTGATAATGCTTAGATTAAACTTAAAGACTTTCAGCTAGTTATACACTCTCAAGTTGTACTTTGTTCAACAATTTAACA
This sequence comes from Araneus ventricosus, assembly GCA_013235015.1. NCBI lineage: Eukaryota > Metazoa > Arthropoda > Arachnida > Araneae > Araneidae > Araneus > Araneus ventricosus. Next base: position 10,819 of record BGPR01026576.1, on the reverse strand, counting down.
GCAATTTAATCTTAATGTTATGTGGGTGTGATGGTTTGTAATAATACCAATCACCCCACTTGAAGTGACACATTGATTTATTAACATTATGACCGAAAAGAGATGATGCTGCTGAATAATTTACAGGTGCTATGGTTACAGGTTTGGTTATGAAATGGTTTCCAGTGTCGGAGAGTTCACGATTCTATCTCGACGCACCACTGTACTCAGAGAATCTTCGCGCTTGACCACCTTCGCACGGTCAGTTGCTGGACATATTGAGATATGGAATCTTCCCTCCGCGGCAGCTAAAGGCAGTTGAAGTCTCCTACTGGAGAGTTCGCCTTCTTCATCGGATCTCACCTCTGACTCAGAGTGACATAGAGCCGTTACCGTATGAGAGTCGCTGCGCCATCTGGCGGTGACAGGCACAAATCCCACAGTTACATTTACAGTGCACTCCCGATTACCCGGGTTAATCACCGGGAGGGATCGCTCGGACAATAGAAAAACACGGATAATCCGAACCAAATCTCTTTTTTATTAAAGAAAAAAATCAACATCAGTACAAAGATATAAAAATTACTTACATTTGCATGCAGTATAACATCAAACTAAGAATTTTCGTTTTAACATTTACTGCTTTAAAAAATATGTAATGCGTCTGCTGTTTTTTCTGCTGTTTCTTCATATCTTGGCACATATTGTTTACGAACCGCAGTAATGTCACCGTAATCAAATCTTCTTTGTCCCATATAATCGAACAAAGTTTCCACAGATTGTAGAGCAGCAGAATGAGAAATTGTATTTCCCTCATTTAGTACATCTTCTGCATCAGTACTAGCTGATTCTCCATTATCAAGTTTTTGAAGGATTTCTAATTTTTATTTAACATTTAAAACGTTTCGTTTTCGTTTCACACCACTTATTTTTACCAGTAAAAAATTTCACGCTACTAACTGACGATAAACAAGACGCAAAAACTAAAGGAACACGTGCGAAACTGAAAGAAGACGAAGAAGTTAAAGAATGACATGTCAGGACGAAGCGTGTTCGTACGAGAATGAGCTAGCAGGAAGTGGATGATTCAGTTCTCGGAAAATTAGGGGTTGAACCGGTAGAGATTGTCCGTGGAAGAAGGAAAAAAATCTATTCTTTAGCCTCCGCCGTCACGGTTCACTAGTTTCACGGAATGAATCTCTCGATCGATCTGAATCTCTCAACATCGATTTTACATGCATGATGAGAGTGAAAATTTTTCTCTTTAAAAATTTTTTGTGAGTCCGGAATGAGCACGGATAATAGAGAGTATACTGTACTAGTTTTCTTCAAGCTCACTCCAATATTGAACAAATAAGAACAGCTAACACCTCGCTTTCGTTGAGTGATTGAGTCTGAGAATTCAACCATATTAATCGTCTATATTTTTATATAGCTTTTTCTGTAGTATATTGAATTTAAATAAACTTAATAATTGTTCGAATGTTACATTCGACAAGAAACATCAACAGCCATGTTGTTGAACAAAGGCTGCATCTGTAAACCAACGCTGGTAATAACATGCAATCTAAAAATGTACTTAATGCAATTTAATTGGAAGGCTCTTTTCAGATCAAGCATTTAAAAAAAAATTAAACTCTAATGTTCAGGATACATGATAAAAACTTTTTGAGCTTTTAGCTTGGTACATGAACCTTAAGGACACATAGACTTTGAACTTTCCAATCAATAGTAACTCTTGTCTTAAAGTTTAATATTACAATGGTTAATAAACCTTCTTTCTAGATAATAATTTTAGTAAATTTAGTCGCAAAGACCCAAATATCAATCCTAGTAAACCTATCCTGCGAGCATACATCATTTCAATACAAGTCATTTATGTATAATTTTGCTTTGTATCATACTTATATTTTGTTCACTTTTTGTATCTTATTTACTTATATTCAGTGCTTTATTTTAATAGTATCAATAAGACTATGTTAATGATTCTGAAAGGTAACAGCCTCAATGCTGTAGCGAGGCTGCAACTGTCAAACGTCTTTGTATATCAACAAGACAATAAGAATGTCATCATTAGCTTTTGAAACGGCCTAATTAGCTGCTGCGAGGCCGCAACTGTGTAATAACACATTTTAAAAAAAGCCTTTTATCAATAAAGATTATACGCACACCCAACCAAACCGCAAACCGGAGATTTTCAATCTCTGGAATTGGGGGTGTGTCGTAGTGTAAAGTAAAATGGAGTTACGATTACCATGATGAAACTTCGAAAATTTGAAATGCCAACTGCTGCTTGTTGTATTGGAATAGCGAAAAACTGTACGGAAAAAAGAACGGCGGAAAGCAAATATTTTCTTGTTTCACAAATTTTTCACTTGGCAGCCTTTACACGTGATGGAAATTTGCACACAAGTGGAATATCTGTAAAACACAACAAATTGTTTTGCTTTTCTGTCGCTTCTTTGCCTTTATCGGTTGTTTTCATCTTTTTCTTAGTCTGTGTTTAGTTCCTGAGTTTTTCGTGCTGCAGCTGTGGTCACAACGCCATTCCAATTTTTTAAAATTAGAAGTTGCCATTCATAATTTTTGCAATTTTATCACCGTAACCGACACTGTGAGAGCTGAACTGTAGTTTTTTCTATTCTTCTCGACAGCACACCTTAAAGTAATCATACATTGCATCAGAACTAAAAAATCTTTTCTACAAACAGTACAAATTTTGCTCGAACGATAGATAAATTCAGATAAAACAGCTATCCAGCGACCATACATTTCAAATAAACTTCAACTTCATACCTTAAAATACCCGCATCTAAAATTCTATCCGTTTCTTCGAATGGTATGATCTTCAGGACTTCTATATCGGTGATTTTTTTTATAATCACCCTGTACACGTGACAAAACCTTTGCTAAATATAGTCATAAAACCTGCATTATATTCGTGAGTCAATCTTTCTGTTAACTTGTCAGTTTTTAGATATTAACCAGAAGCCCGCCACAAGAAATGCAGCTGTCTCCAACCTGCATTATATTCGTGAGTCAATCTTTCTGTTAACTTGTCAGTTTTAAGATATTAACAAGAAACCAGCCACAAGAATTGTAGCTGTCTCAAGTATTTTTTTCTCCTAGCGGCACTACGTGAACTTTGTTCAGAACCTGGCTATAAGGGGTATCTGTTAGTTAGGCTTAAGTGATGGATCGGTATTTGCTGCAAAAGATAACTATTCCATTTTTGCATAAAAACGATTTATTTCTGACTTGAAATAACTTCAAAATAAAACAAAACATTATCACTCTTTCCACACATTTCCTTTAATTAAAAACCTAAAATACCACTTATATACTCAGCTATGTGGCCAAACTGATAGGCTGTGATGTCATAATTGGTTATGATGTCATAGGTACACAGTTTGAATGCCCATACTATGACATCACCAAACATAACAAACAAGATCTGATTCATTCCGAAACAACTCAACCCATCAAATTCAAACAAAAGTTTACAAATAAAGACAAACGATTTTAGGTCATGAAAAACAACTTATGAAAGCAAATACAAGTGAAATAATTTAACAAGAGATATTAAAAATTAAATATTGCATTAAACAGAATGTCTCAAAAATGCAACAACTTCCGATAAAATACAAAAGAAAGATATTTTAATTATACAAAAAAGAAATTATAGAAGAAGTAAACAATATCAATAACAATATACTTTTGAGCGCAACGCAGCAGCATACAGTTATTGCTATTAACAATATTGTCTATATTCAACTAACCAATTAAGATACCATCAAACAACAAAAATCATGCTTCAATAAAAATTATAACACATTAAGATTAAAAGAATAAAATGGAAAAAATGAAAGAGAACTCGAATAGAGAACTAACTCTTTCAAAGTGCCACTCGCCATTGGAGTTCTAAAATGGATAAATTTTCTGTCAATAATTGGATGCGCGCAAAAGGTATATTGTTATTGATTTTATTTACTTCTTCTGGTTCTTCTGTAATTTCTTTTTTGTATAATTAAAATATCTTATAAGAACAAACTAACAGTATCCCATTTATTTTGTTGCCGTTTTGTTTCGTACACACAAGCACAACAAAAGGTTTCAAGCAATTTCGCGAAAAAAATAACTGGGGTTATTTTCACGAGGCAGAGACATTACAGAGATAAAAAATTTAATTTTTATTTCATTTTAGCTGCCTAAATCTAGGAATTATAAAAAACACAATAGTGTCCGGGAAAACTAGTTAATTTAATAACTAAATTTTTAAATTTTGTTATCTACCTCCTATACTGCGGTTTACTTTTAGGTGTCTATAAAATTTTTGCACCCTCTCCACTTTTGCCCCCAATCACCGCCACTGGAGATAAATTTCTTGTTTTGCAAGTTTTTCTAATGAAGAACCGTACATTTTTACGTAATTAAAATTTATTGATGATGTATATAGGTTACCCATAAATTGTGTGATGCGACATGCATTATGCAAAAATCTTTCAGAACGCTCTACGTGTCAGAGCGTTGTATCTGCAGTTACCAAATTTGGAGTGAGTTATTTCTTGGGTAGAGAAGGCGTTCTCTAAGAATGGGATTTTCAAAATTTTAATTAGATTCCTAATGAAAAATTAATCAAAAGTTCAATGTTTTTCTCTATAACTTCGGAGCATAATATCGCGCAAAAACCGTTTTTACGCCACCTTGAAAACTTAACTTTTCAGTGATGCCTATTTTATTTCCGTATAAATTTATGTCTGATTTTCATAAATTTTTAAAAGTATTTTAAGAACAATACAGGGTGTCCATAAATAACCTTTGAAACTTTAGACTTCAATAACTTCAAAACTATACTAGGTAATAACGAACGGTTTTCAACATGTGACAAGATAACTCATAAAGTATTTTTGTTTTCCAAGTGACGCAGATTTGCCAAAAAATGTGGACGCCACAGGAGAAAGCTCAGTGTGTAACCTGGTTCATAGACACAAAGTCCGATACCAAGTGCAACGAAACTTTCGGATACAGTATGGAAGGGAACCACCGTCCCGGCCAACTACTCGGGCTCGTCATTTATGGAAAGTTTAAAAACAATCAACAGAAAAAATAGAATAAATTTAAAAAAGAATCTTAACTAAAAAATTATACCAGAACATAAAAAAAAACTAAAATTATTTTTATTTATAAACAATACAATTTACAGAGCAAAAATTTAGAAAAAATGGATACAATTTTCTTCTTTTTTCTTCTTAATATGTCTGGATTGGTTTCATTCCCTAAAAAAATTCCTGTTTCTGCCTCTTCTGTTTTGTTTCTTCGAATATAGATAGCGCCATAGGACAAGTATTTTCTTTAATAAATCCTCCTTCTTGGAGGAAATTAGAGTGGGTTTGTAATCATGTTAAGGTTTCTTTTTCTCATTTCTAAACTATGGGCATAGGTAAGTTTTTTTTATTTATGAAGGATATTTTAATATAGCCAGATGGCTAATATTTTTAATCAATCATATTAGCGTTTTGACGTGTGTGTTTTTTCTCTTTCTTTTGGAAATACGCTTTTTGATGTTCAGATCAACATTGTCCTAAGCTATGTTTGGCGTAATGCTAGCTTCTTACAGAAACATTTCCCAATTATTATTTTAAATCCATTCCAAATAGTTCTTAGCCCTTGAAAAAGTGGACTAGAATGGATTCCTTGTTCGTTTTTGGTTATTTTCGTTTAACTCTGAGTTTATTTTTATTTATATTTTTTTGCTTTGTTTTGTATGATCTTGATTTTCATTTATGGAAACAGGTAGTGTTCTCCATAAACAGGGGTCGGGTCGTCCATCTGTTTCCAACGCTGCACTTGTGTATTGCACTTTTTCTCTATGAACTAGGCTACACACTGAGCTTTTTCTTGCGGCGTCCACATTTTTCGTCAAATCTGCGACACCTGGAAAACAAAAAATACTTTATGAGTTATTCTGCCACATGTTGAAAATCGTTTGTTATTATCTAGTACAGTTTTAAAGTTATTTAAGTCTAAAGTTGTAAAGATAATTTATGGACACCCTATGCTTTTCACTGTCTTAGTAAAGGCATATTTACGCACGCGTTTTGCCACAACATGACAGACATTTTTTTGTGTGCATGTTATAGTTGCCATATAATTAAGAGAAAGTTTTTAAAAATGTTATAAAGGCAGATGAATGAAGCCTAAGACATTATCATGCTAAGACGATTCAGGCTAGTTGTTCGAATGTTTTTCAATTTTTTTTCTTGCCAAACTTCGAATATAACTATTTTTGCTGTTTTCATCAAAACTGAACATTAATAGAATATGTCTGTAAACAGCTTGATAAAAGAGATTTTAATGCAAATGATGAATTTTAGATTTTTTTCAAAGAATATTAAAGCAATATTTTAAATCAATATTCCATTTTGTAGTTTCTTTCAGCCAAATTAGCCTAACTTCAAAGTAATAAGTTTCACAAACTTTTGAATGCTAGACAGAAGCCAATGAATGTTTTTTCTATTGATGAAAGAGCATAAAGAATGCAAACAAGAAAGTAACAAAAGCCGCACCAGTCACCAATATATAATTTAGAAACTTAACCATCAAAGATGATACTGAATCAATACAATAGCACTTTTAAAATTGAACTTTTATCCAGTGTTTTTGGAGATATCAAATGTGGAAAATAAGATATTTTATTCTATTCATGAAAAGATATACAAATGCGTTACTTATAGAGCACGAAAGTTACCATATTTCAAATTCATTTAGTAATTGAAAATTGATTTTTCTGCAACAGAAGAGAATTTCTTCGTTTCCATACATATGGACATGAATTTTTCATTGCAAGTTTAGTGCTTTGTGCAAGATAATACTGGATATACGAAGAATGGCTGTCTAATGACAGCGAATTATTAATAGTTAAAGAATAAAATTGAATAAATATTTCCATAAAAGTATTCCCGAAAATGAATCGTAGTGCAATTAAATCAATTTATAATCCTCACCAGACAAATGAAGCGTTAGGTGAAACCAAGTTTCTCAAAAGGCAAAATGAGCGTATTGAATATCGTTTGGTAAAAGTATTTAGGCTGGTTTTCATTCTTTTCTATATTGTTGGAATCGAACTGCCGATCTCTCCTAAAAGAAGAAAGAACAGATATCCCAGAACGCACCGAAGAGACATCAGAGTTCATAAAATACTTTCTTATTGTAGAAAGTGCCCAAAATACTTCGTTTTTTTCTTTCTTATTGTTATTGAAATGGTGTGGGATATTATTAATTTGGAAGATAAAAGAACTGCAGCGACTCATTTTCTTTTGGTAGTGCTCACATTGATACTTTTGATATCAATCCATAAAAGCCGCCGAGCAATGTTTCGAATGACACAGATGCTATCTGAAGTTTTCAAAAGTTTCCCAAGTTACAATTTAAATTTGGTGAGATACTTATCACATGCTCTTCTTGTTTCCAGCGTAACAGTGTCTGTGTACTTGGCAATTGTGTTCAATTTTCGCAGCACGTCCTTATCGTATACTCAAAAACGAAAATTCTGTGAAAACAATGAAGTAACGGTCTTCTTAAACCTTCAGTCTTACTGCTACGTGACTCTCCAAACGATTGGATGCTTGATTCACGCTGTTGGAAGTATTTTGTTTTCTCTTTTTTCAATCTTTTACAGTCTCGTTTGCATACTTGTTCAAGTTTTACTCAGCCATCTACTTAATAAAATCAACAAAGCGAATTCAACAGAAAAACTTCACAAACCCTTATTCTTGTTTGCAATTGTTTCGAGAATAATGAATTGCTTGGAAGATTCTTTTTCTTCCGCTGTATTTCTGGAAACTGTAATGTCCATGGTCGGAATGTTTCGAGCGGGTTACATATTAGTATTCCTCTCATGCGTAAGATTAGACTACTTACCCCTAATGTTCTTTGGAATTGTTGTTTTCGTTCATCAGCTGTTAATAATGATATCGGCGTCCACCATCAATGAAAAGGCTGCTCTTACAATGAAGAGCTTGTCTTGTCGAATCCCAGAATCAGAGACAGATATGAGATTCAAATTAAGAAGAATTTCTGGGGAACACAAGAGCCTAAGTGTGTGGAAAATTTATGTCCTTGATAGATCCCTCGTAGTTACGAGCGTCGGCACTTTGCTAACTTACGGGATTTTAATTGGAACTATTGGAAAAGTAAGCTAACTTTTGGTGGAATTACCGATGAATTCCCTAAAATTTCTGTTAGCATAATGCCTGTAAATACAGGGTTATTCAAAACAACTGCAGCGATTTTAAATGACTATAATTTTATTGTAAACAACGATAGGAAGAAACAATTTGAATAAAAATACAGAAGAAAGCTTCTAGTTTTTTCTACGTATTTAATCATTGCCCTATGTGATTTCCTCCAAAATGTTACGTTGTTTCTAAATGTGGCAAAATAACCCCTTCGTGGTCGGCGTCGCACGTCATATGTTCGGCCCTCTCGTGCCCGTACTGTCGGCGTCGCACGTCATACGTACAGCCATCTTCTGCCTGTACGGTCGGCGTCGCACGTCATACGTTCGGCCCTCTCTTGCCCGTACGGTCGGCGTCGCGCGTCATACGTTCGACCATCTCGTGCCGTACGGTCGGCGTCGCACGTCATACGTTCGACCATCTCGTGTCCTTTGCACGTCATACGTTCGGCCATCGCGTGCCGTGTCGCATGTCATGCGACGAAGAGAAAAATTACATCCTTTAAAGTGAATTAGCGCTACTTACGCGTCTCGTTATATTCCGAGATTATTTTTTGTATTTCTGAATATTCCGAAGAGATGGCGATTATCAAGATAGATTCCAATTTCAAACTTGGTTGCATTGCAGGGAAAACTAGAGATCAGTGAACGGGATATCACCAGCAAAAACTGCCTACTGACAAAAATATTTCGTATTTTCGAATTCAGGATAGAACATGTATTAATTTTCGGCAATAAAAAAATATGCTTTTTTTTGGACGGAAATTCGAAAAAAAAAAAATCCAACCAAGAAGGGGTTAAATTAGTTATTAAAATCTTTGAAAGTGTCGCAGGAGATGGAAAACGTAGCTTTATAACATTGTAAACAAATCTGAAAACAATTTTTTTACATTTTTTAAAACAAATTTCTCTGATTGTTTTATTTTTAAGTCTTCTTTAACCTCCCCAAATTTGCGACACATAGTTGCATTTAATAAGAAAATGATGAAAATTTTCAGTATGTACTTCTGTACATATATGTATATTATATCAAAATTTATATGTATCGTTTTTCCCCAGGAATCGTCAAGTTCGATATATAGATGTCCGTCTGTGCATGTCTACATAATATGTGTTATTTCAAGCGTAATGTAATCTGCAAAGTTCAATAAAATAAATACACGCTCTTAAATGGTAAATCCTTTACTTAAATGAATATACTCTTCTTTATTATTCTTCTCGCTTTCACCATATTTTAATATTTTTACTACATATCACATTATCCAGCTATAAAAAATTTTCAGAAATTTCAACGATGTGTAAACTTGTTGGTAATTTAGTATTAAAATCAAAGTTTATCTTTGAAAATGCATAGTTTATTGAACGATTGATTGAACGAAAGTATCAAAGTAGTTTTAATAAAGACATATATTATTGAAGACTGATACATTAATAATTGCTGGACTTAACAATTTGCTTTTATTTCAGTAACATAAGACTGGATTTTTTCAGTAGTTATTTAATATATATTAATATATACATAAGTTGAAATTTTCCTTTAGGAAAGCTCGAATTTTAAGATGTAAAAATAAACTTTTCGCCGTTACTTAAAGCCAAGATTCGGTTATTATGTTTACTGGAAATGAATGGCTGAAGTTTAGTGGTGACATCTATTAGTGGACATTTGACTCATTTTCTATGGATACTGTTACAAAAGCATAATATATATTTTTTAAATTTTCGGGTTACAACTAGTTAGTACAAGAGTCATAGTTACGGTTAATATTCGAACTTCCTTTTTGTATTCGGCACTCTTACACTTATGCATTGAAGTCTTTAAGTTTTCATTGATCTTCTATTTCTTATAAAGTATTCTTAATATGTGTTTAAAATAAACCTTGCGCTTTTCCAAAATGTCGGCATTTCATATTAAAAATGTTAAGCTAATCTGTACATAGTGAGAGAGCTCTCTTTTTTTTGCACTTTATAATTAGAACACACAAATCTGCCACAAGAATCGTAGGTTAGTTACTTATAAAATCTTCTTAAGGTGTGTTTGAAATAAACTTAGAACTTCGTAAAATGTCGACATTTGCATATTAGAAACGGCGAGTTAATCTATATGTAATGAAAGAGCTCTTTTAATGCACACTAGCAGCCTTCGGAGACCAGCTTGTTCGCCGGGAATATAATTTCAACTGAATCTCTTATGTATAAATTGATATCCATGGTTCGCTTAACAAAATAAATAAAAATATTAAAAAAGGGAATTATAAATGTGGAAGGGTAAAAAATAATAGTGGAAAACGACAAGGAGTAAGAATCTGGTGAATGACTTCATCAGAGGCCAGACATTCATACAGATTCAAAAATGGAATATGTTTTCTGTAGAAGAAAAAGACTTTAAGGTCAAATATTTAATATCCTCTTTTGGCCTGAACCTGGATGTATTCGCTTAAGAAAGTAATTTTAAACTTCAAATTTTGATAGATATTTAATCCATGTTCTTGCAATAGCCTTGCACCTATTCTGTTCGTTGTCTGCATGAACGTCCCTAATGGAGTCGACTTCTAATTTCAAATTTAATAGCTCTAAAATAGTGAAATAAAATTTGCTATCGATTGA
>BGPR01026575.1:0-21416 GCA_013235015.1 Araneus ventricosus | reverse complement strand
GTATAATTGCCATTCACAGAAAAAACTGTATTAAAATTATAGAAAGAAAAATATAAAAATATATACAAGAATAGGAGAATTAACTTAAAAGATAACTTAATTAAATCGCTACGCAACTTTAAAACAAAGGTTGCAACAATATTACACATACAACTAGGCCCAAACAACCATATCCTTTCACTAAAGAACTCCTCGTCCGTCGTGACGCCCGCCTCTCAGCACAGATTGGAAGCAACTAAAAATGCACAATACCTAGCAATTTCCACCACATAGCTAATCTTCTTCTAATATTTGCAGCTTTCGATTTTGGTTTGTGCTGCCTCGTCATTAATTCTCCATGATCTTTTAACTGATGTATGATAAACAATCCATATAGTCATTTATCATTCTATTTAAAATGGATTATTTTCAAGGCGTTTGATAAAACTCACAGACGTATCTTTCAATTAATGTGGAACCAAATGTCAGACATTTTATAGTCCAGAATATACAAGTTCATGTTGATGGTTAAAATATGTTTAAACTTTCTCTAATCTCATCACGTAATTTTGACTTAAATCGGTTATGGCTTTGGTCATCGCATTAGAATATTATATGACTGAAGCATTGGTCAAATTTAGGAAAAAATCACAAGAAAGAATTTCTTAAACCAGGTTCCGAGAGTAAAATACATCATAAACTCCTCAAATTGATTTTTTTTCATCATCAGCTTTTCGCATCAAAATACAAAAATATCATGAAATACGTTTATCTCATCCATGTTAAAATCAACACCATTCAAGTAGTTTTTTTAACAAATATACGCTAACTTGTTTCAAAAGTAAGGTTAAAGTATTAAATATCTAACATCAAATGAAATAAAATTGAAGCTAAGAAGAAATGTTTTAAGGTAAAATAAATTGTTTGTTTGGGAACCCGCAATCATTTTCATTAAAACTATTACACTGTAAAATGCTGAACTGGGTGAGTCAAGAAAGGTTCCACAGTATTCTTGTAGCCTGTGTGTCTTGTGGAGATTTAAACTAAAACACTAGTACCTCCTTTGTAATATCTTTCACTTTTGATTAAAATTTAATTTAATGAAGTAAACTCTTAAAATTCATGACTCGAGTGTGTTTATCCGTAAAAGTGCTCATACGTGTATGTACTTATGAATACATATTAATAGTGTTTTAAAATATAAAAGCTTAAAATATTTGACTACAAAGAGGATTACTTAAGGAAAGCTATTAGTGTGTATGTTTTGTGGAATCATTCTTGTATGAGGCTAAACATTTTATCAGCAAATTGGTCTTAGTCACTACACCCAGGTTGTGATCTTTACAAAACTTAATCCTGAATAAATTATATTCTAATCTCTTTAAAATTTCATATTTATAATTTCTTCAAAAAATGATTGTACAGTATATATGGAACGAAGTTGTAAGTGAGTACAAGATTAATACTGAAAACTAAGATTACTTGTAATACAGTTAGAGAATGTTAAGCATTATATTTTCTTTCCTATGAGACTTGGACACATACTAGAAATCCTTGAAGCTTGTGATGGAAAAATTTAATCTCACTTGTATTATGAAAGCAGTAGATGCAAAACTTTTCAAAGTAGTTGTTAACAAATAATTAAAGCTAACTTATGCAATATATATATTTATATATATTGCAATGTTTTAAATTCATGATCACATTTTATTTTTTAATGTTGAAATATTCGATGTTTTAAAAATATTGTATGCAACTTAAATATCTTCCCGTAATATTAGTCTTGTTGTTAGAAGTAAACATTTACAGAGGTTTCAACGCTGAAAGAGGTGTCAGTGGCCTCGATCTTGGTGACATTTGCCGACAAAAACGATAGTATCATTGAAGGGATCTTATGACTTTGTAAATAAATATTAGTGATCATAAACCATTAATCGCGCAATATATACTGAATTATTATAAATGTTTTCAATCCTCATATAAACTTCAGGGATCAGTTCTTAGCATACTTAGGTATATAGAGGGCCATTAAATATACAGGCTATCTCCTCCTTTAACTACAGAACGACGAGCTTTAGACATAAAAAGTATATGCTGGATATAGTAAAACGTCATATCTGTCGCGACTGAGATAACTCACAACGCACCTGGTTGCAAACGTCGGAGTTAGGCCATATCTCGAAACAGCAGTAACAAATAACAGCGAGAAAAATGTAACCAGACAGTTGGCCAGTTATAGTTTAGACAATAAATATAACTTGCACATTAATACGAAGGAAAAAAAACGCTTAAGATGCGTACTTTGTTTGTTCACGATTTCCGAAACTCTGACGTCACAAAACGGGTTAAAAGAGATCACAATTAGTTCTCACAAGATACCTTTATTTCCGATGGTACAAAGTGCTCTCTCATCTACAAATAGGATTGGTTCTGTCTGATTTACACTTCAAATAAGTTTTAGTATATAGTTGGGGCTAGCGCAAACAGCTGGTAATACTTCATCAAGAAAGTCCTGCAATGTAACCTGCTCACATACACCTGCTGTTTGATTATTCCCTCGGAAAAGGTATATTACGCTCAATTTTCTTCGAAAGTAACATTTTTCTCCCTTTTGTCATGTCTTGTGACGTCCACAATTTCAGAAACAACGAACAAATAAATGTGCATTTTAAGCGTTATGTTCTTCGTATTAATGTACACCAGATATCTTTTTTATTATTAAATTGAAAACGCTCTACAACTTTCTAATTGTGACTTTTCTCTGTTGCCTGTATTTGAGATAGGATTTTGCCATCAGATGGCGCTGTGGTTGTCTCCTCGAATGAAGCATAGACGTTTTACTATACCCTGAACTAATTTTATGACTAAAGCTGTCGTCGTTCTAGTTAAGGGGACGTGGCCCTTATTTAAATTAGGCATCCTGTATTTGTAAGATTAGCTTTTTTGTGAATAAATATTACTTACCACAAATAAAACTTCAATGTATATATGAATATTATAAAATGTTTCCATGCTCATATAAGGGAATCCAAAGGAAAGCACATTCTTTGCATTCTTTATATAAAGTGAAATGATTGATAAAAGTTGAGCATTTAACCTTTTATGTTTATTTAAATTAAAATTTTTAAAAATAAAGATTATTTATCAATTATTCTCATTGATTATGAAGTTTGGAACAATTTTCATACTTGAATATCCTCTGGTTATTCTTTCGACTTTAATTAAGGTGATGCGACATTTCCCAATGAAGCTATGAGGGACTTTCTGTTTCATACAAATTGTGCAAAGTATCAATAAATGAAAAAAAGTGTGTACCAAATTTAAATAGTGGAGAAATACGGTGAGCTGAAATATTACAACAACTACACATGAACAGGTTTGGTTGATTTAAGTGGAAACTTTAATTAAAATTTATGATGCATGTACTTTGTAGTAAACTGTATTTACTTTCTGTATCCACACAAGATTGTACAAAATATCAAGAAATGTAAACATCGAAGGTAAATAATTGGAAAGAAGTGTAGTAAAATACACACATAAGCTTCTTATAAAATTAACTGCTTAACATCCTTTGGTAAAAATAAATGGAAAAGTACATTCACATTCCAAACAGAACGCATAGAATGAGTATTTTTTTTATTTGCATAAAACGAAAACGAAAGTTTCAGATTTTTTAATCTCAGTTTCTATATACATTTGATAACTGAGGAAGAAAAGTGCTTTCGATATCAGATACCAGTCCAATTAGCCTTTGAAGGTAATTCTTCCTCTTGGGTCAAAGATCACATGTGCAAATTCGGATGCAAGATTCCGAGTCCAGTCCGAGCAAGAGGGGATTAAGATTTCTCCTCGATGTATCGTTTTTGCATGTCCCTTGGGTGTACTCTTCGCGCTCTGACCTACCAATGTTTGAAGAAGAAGATAAATCCAGAAGATGAATTTGAACGCTTAGATAATTTTTCTGCTGAGAGAGATGGGACATAGATTTATTACTATGCAAAATAAGCTCTTAAGAGTTTAGTTTTGCAGTAGAGTCTATTTTAAAGTTTTAAGATAATGGCCAACAGGTTAATAAAACAAATCGTCGAAATCGGAACGTAGACATAGAAATATTTGATGTAATAAACCAAGAGAAAGAAAGTGCTGTATCCTTATGAAAAAAAAGGAAGTTTTTTTGCTCCTCAATTAATTAGGCTGAAGATATTTTGCATCCAAATACCTACATATATTTAAATAAAATTACTTCAAATAGATTACCAAAATGGTACAGTGATAATCAAACGAAATAGAAGTTTCAGAAGAAAAAATAGACAGCAAATAAAATTACAATGTACTTTTAGTGAAACGAATCAGTGAGTATTTTTTAAAACAACATTAACTAACTGTGATTGTTCCATATTTTGTTTAATTTGTATTGTAGAAAATTGGCTTTTAAACGATTTTTTGAATTTATCCTGGGATCATTATGCATGAATGTTTCGCAACAAGAAAATTAAATATTTTGCAGAGTATATGAGTATTTTATAATATCGTTCTGTTAAAATGTTACAGAATGCAATCGGTTAAACAAAACCCTTTTTTGGGACAATAAAATATTTTTAAGAGTGAAAATTAGAAAATCTGAAGGAATGTGGAAAAAATCTGTAACTTTCTAAATGTGTGTGTGTGTGTGGGAAAGGACGCATTATTATTGATTTAAGTTCAATAATTAAAAAAACTCATTTCAGTTGTGTTAAAATTGCGAATGCACTAATAAGGGCACCAGCGCCATCTAGGATGAGAGTAATGCGTCGACGCTAAAAGTCTCAGTTAGAAATGTGGAATGACGAGATGAGAAAACAAAAATGAGCCCAAACCCAAGACCCCTTTGTAATAGCTACTAATAATGTAAATATTTATCCTTTGTGGATTAATGTTTGTGTTTATGATAAATCTTAATATTTCCAAAAGACTAACCAATTGGTATTTTTGGCCTTATATAGAATGCTATAATTGTAATAGTAAGAAAGAATACCAGAGTGAGGTTGCTTAGTTACATATGAATATTCTCTTCATTTTCTTCCTTAGTATTAAATATTTTCAAGAAAGCCAACATTCTACACTTAAGATTCTTCCTCCTTACAGTTTTGCTCAACTCCATTTAACAATAGCCAAGAAGAAAGGAATTTCACACTTCAAAGCTATTTACTCGAGGTGGTTTGTGGCTAAATGTGGCATGGTCGAAGAAAAGGTTTCGGATCCGAGGTCGAGAGGAGGAGATTGACAAAATTTCAGCTCTCGCGGGTATCATTTTACAAGTCCCAGAGCATCACGTTTCGAGATCGACATCCGCCTAAATGGTTGAAGAAGAAAAATATCAATGAAGAAGGTGAATCTGAGCCAGTGGACAATTTTTTTTCCATCCATAAGATCGAAGAGTGCAAATATACTTGAATACTTCATTTAAGTTGTAAACAAATCTGGTTGTGCGAAATCCCCAAACATCAAGCAGACGGAATGCTAACCAAAAACTGAGCAATCGTTTAAGAGAAAGAACATTAAGAATAAAAAATAGAAAGATTTTAAGAGACAACTGGTTTTTCAAAACTATTTTTTTCCTTTGTATAGTTTTTTAATGATATAGCTGCACGCGTTCTTTATTTATTAAGATAATGACTCATATTTATCTATAAATTATTTACTAATTTTTCCCTTTGACAATATAGATGGCAATAGATTTTATTTATTGGTAAAATTACTTATAAACGTTCAATTTTATTTTTCCACTTTTTCGTTTTGATGACTTGCTTTGAGATTAGCAAAAGTCGACTTTGAAATTAGCGAAAATGACCAAAATGTGAAATTTCCTTTTTAAAATCTTATCTTCAAAATATATACTTTTATACAACTAAAACAGCAATACAACATGCATTTTTAAATAAAATGAATATTTAGTGGGTTTAGGGAAGTAAGTATATTTTAATGAGTTTTTCTGAAAATGATTTTTTCATATTTCTTTGGGTGTTTCAAGTGTCTTAATTTTTGAGGAAATTTCATAACATTTATTATAAAGATTCTTGTTATACATTAAAATAAAACTGGGTATGCATTTTATTTTTGGAGTCATTTTAGGTAGTTAAAGTCAGTTCAAACACAAAATTCTTATGAAAATTCAGTGCGTTCGCATGAAATATTTCTAAAAATTTGAATTTTACAAATGGATCTTAAAATAATACCAGTTTCTTCCAAATATTTTCAGCCACGATAATAAGAAAAGTTAAAAAATTGACTCACTTCGACTGAATTATTTAAAAATTTTTGAAAATTATAATTCTAAAATTTTTTTAAAAATATATCTTTAATTCAAGAGAGATTTTAAAGATATTTGACGTATTTATATTCTAATATATTTTGCATAAAATTCCGATCTTAAAGTCAATGGTTTGCATATATATCTAATAGGTCCACCGTACACTTAATTCCAACCTTATTTTTATTCTTAATTTTTATCCATATTTATTTTCATAATTTTACTGGTTAAGGGCAAGTAAAGAGCCATACGAAAAAAATCTCTAATTACAGTCCTTTATGAAATTTGAAGAGAGAGCTTCTAAAAGAAACTTTTACTTCCTTTAAACCTATTGTAGCTTAATCCAGGAAGTTGGGATTTATTAAATATAAAAAATACCGATTAATTAGTTAAAAAAATCAAAATTTATTTCATAAGTCTGTATGTCAGAAAGTAAAAATATTCTTTCGAGAAACTGTAATAACTTTATCTTTCATTTAGAATTCTACTATCATTAACGGAATTCCGCTATGATATATACGCATGGTATAATTTTATGGGTTCAAAATGTATATGATATAAATAATATTCATTAATATAAAAATATTCAGTATAATGTATTGAGTAGTAAATGTAATTATAAAATAACTTGCAAAGCAGATGATGTATGATGCCCTAATGATATTTCTTTTGCTGGAGCTAGTACGCATTTGTATGCAGATGCCATGATATTTTAATTTATCTTGGTGCAATAATTTTCTGCAACTATTCGAGATTTGTTTAACTAGCTTTATAAAAATTATATTTGGACATTAATATGTTAAATCAAATCTATTGTTTATTTCTATAAAGGGTTCATAGAACTATAGTATTCTTGAGGAAAGAAGCGTAACATGGTGTCATGCTCAGTTCGTATTACATTTCAAAGCAGAAACCGATAGCCATCGCCTGTTGTGTTTGTGATCACTGTGATTAGATATGGGAGTTCTTGAATACATTGAACGCTAAGGGAAGCACATTTAAGTAGAGAACTCAAGAAACACTCATATGAAAAAAGCATAAAAATTTATTACTTTTAAAATAATATATAATTCACGAAAAATGCTTGGAAAATTCAAATATATGAAAAGACATTGTACTAATTAAATAGTAGACACTAAAACATTTTTCATTGAATCTACTGAATAACCTTCCATGTTTCCCTCCCTATATGGTCGTAATGGTGTTTTTGTCCAAAATTTGTTCATCTTGTTCAAAATTTCATCAAAATTAATTTGTTCATTAATTCGTTGCCAAATTTTTCATAATAAAATTAAATTCTTGTAAAAAAATAAAACGTTCTATATCCTGCGACATATTTAAATATTTAACTCGCTTATGAAACGACAACTGATTTCGATTGTTTCTTAACATTCTTACTGGTATCAAACTTTCGCAACATATTGAGAAAAAATCCTTAGAATTTCATTTCGAGTATTTGAGCTAATAATCTAACACGGGCAGAAGTAATGGAGAATAAAATATCTAGTTTGTTAAAAATTATGGAATAAGTGTTTTTTAATTTACAATTTCGAGAAAATTTCTAAGATATAAATATTTCTTAAAAATTATTTCAATCAATTTTATTGCCCTTTTAATTATGTTCCATAAAACTACTCAATGGTTTGATATTGCTTTCACTTCATAATCCTTTTAGCATCCACGTCAAAAGAAACTACTGCATCCTTTTTATCACACTAAGTTATATCTGCTTTTTAAATTTGTAGTAAAATCAAATAATGCGCATATATTTACTACGAAAATAAAATCATATCACTTACTAGCAAACAAAAATATTTCAAACAAAATATTATAGAAACAATTTACTGCAGAAATAAACATCTCATATCTAGTGAAATAAAACATCCAACAAAAAAATAACTTGTCAAGATATTAATTAAATCTTTTCTTTACAAATTAAACCGGTCTCCAGTTGCTTAAAGAATGTACCACAGAGATTCCTGAAGGTCGTATTTAATAAATCTCAGCAGAAAAAGAAAAATTTAATCTTCTTCCACACCAACAATATAGTCAAACCAATTCCATTTTTTCTATACAAAACGTTCGAAGAAAATGCAGGGTAAAAAAGAATTGAAACCAAAATTTTATCTCGCGTTATTTGAATTTGCCTGGGGACAAAAAAATAATGCGATAAAAGAAAGATATAAATTGGAATATGAACATGAAGAATAACTTCTACAGTAATAATAGACACTTATAGACATATATGATCATTTTTCCTGCCATGGTCCAAGCTCTGATTAGAAAAAATAATGAACAAATGAGTATAAGTTTCTTCATCTACCTATGATTTATACTTTGAACGGTAAAATATTTCAACTGAATGCTTTGAAAACGGCCTCTCTGTAACGCTAAATGGTGAACACCAAATGTTTCGGATCAGTTTTCAATTGTAAACGAAACAACTTTTCTACGACCGGTTTAGAGAGAAATAATCCGGAAACGACAAACGAGACCGGTTTTAGAATAGTCATCCAGAGCGACTTTCTATGTTCCAACCGGTTGATGGGTTAAGAAGTCCAAATCGAAAATCACTTGGGTCAAGAAAAAATGCAGCCGTCATAACAATCTGTCAAGCAGCGGATGCCTTATAGAGAATGGGAAACCACCTGGGAATGGGAAGGTCATCCTTTCCCCCCTTCTTCTTCAGTGGAATGAGAGGGGTCAATAGTAAGGAAGGGATGGATGAGGATAAGGATGGGACGAGGCTCAGATAGAAAGAGCTTATAAAGGGAGGAAGAAAAGAATTTGCACTAAGTGAATACGGACAATAATATACAGGTAAAACCTCAGAATCAAACTTATTGGGTTGACATCTGTTCTGATTATCCAGAAGAAATTCGGTAAAATATGTGATATACAAAATACAGTAGAATATTGCCTTTACTCTGTCAAAGGTACGGAAGAATAACTTTTATTAGAAAATTTAAAAATATGTTCCAGATTATCTAAAATTTCGTTATCCTGGGTTTCATTATTTGATGTTCTGCCATAAAATCTTCAATTGAAAAAGTAGCAGGAAGTAGAACAAATATATTAATTTTTGAAATCAGAAGATATATATATATATATATATATATATATATCGACAACCGAATCTAATCCAAATCACTGCAAAATCGATATTATCAAAAGAATTTCTTGAAAAACGAATCTCATATCTGATGCCGGGCAAATGAAAAGATGTATCAGAAATAAATTGCATATATACTCATTATATTAATTAGGACTTTTCATTTTTTAAAATAATCCTGTCTTCCGAAGTAAAAAATTAGCTGTTCTGAAGGTCGTAGAATTTCATAAATGCCAACAAAAGAAAAGTAGAAATTTTCTACACAAACAATATGAATAATGACAAATTCAATTCCTTTATGTTAAAGGATACAGAAACAAAAAAATGAAACGAGAGGGTTTAGAGGAGGTTAAAATGGAGTTGAAACTCGTATGTTCTGGAGAATAAATAATAAGTAGAAAATATTACTATGAAGGTGCCGGCAATCTTTTCTCTTTGATCTAGTCAGAGATCAGTATATCAATACTCTTATAAGAAGGAATGAATGAGTTATTTAGTACCTAATATGCTTAAAGAAGTGAAAATAGAAATAAATATCTTATCCTTATGAAAAATTCAAAAATCTAAACCTACACCAATATGTATTGAGAAATATTCCTCTTAAAACTAGAGTTATGTAAATAAAGCCAAAACAATAACTCAAATGCATAGAAACCAGCCCTAATCACGTTATAAGGTGTCTTTCATGGCAAGGATTCAAAGAAGGGACAGTTTTTCTGTGAGAATACACAAATGTCCAAAATTTTAACCGTCGTTATTTCCACCAAATGAAAGAATGAAGATCATTTTTCAAGATACAAAGAGCATGAAACAGCAAGAGAAAAAAAAATGAATTACTTTCATTTTAATTCATCACCACTAATTTTAATATTTGGAATACATTCACTCTCTTAAAGATGCATTTTTGCTTATTTGCTGACCACGAATTTCTGTTTCTGCAGTCTTTTATATTTTGACCAGACAATTATGTTTTCTCATTGATAATATAGGCCGAAAATTTACACTTATTGGACTTAACAACTTAAAAAATAAATTTCCATTATAAAAAATTTAGTACTTTAATGTTAATGGAGCTTTATAATTTCTGTTCACTAACAAAAAACTTTGCAAATCAAGAGTACAGACAGAGCAAAACATCATTATTCAAGGACCTGTTTAACTAGTGAAAAATGTAAAATATCAAGATTACGTGGAACCAGATAAACATAAATAGCCAACAGCTTATTACTTTTGATACAAAATACATGATTTCAGATATCATACTTTGGAAGAAACCTGAAATTCCAAACTATCTAAAGATTAATAGTGGTATAGTAAAGCTGCTTTTAAAATATTAAGGAATAAGAAAACCAAATAAAAGATAATTTTTTTAAATATTTAATATGTGTTCCATTCGGTGAATGTAAAACAAATTTTGATTTCCTTTTTAGAGTAAACATATATTCAAATGTTGAAATGCTTTCAAAAGTAACTTTTTTCTGTTTCCACAAATTTAAAGCAGAGATTTTAAATTTTCAAAAGGGTAGTACTTTGGAAATTATGGGTAAAGCTTTAAAATTAAACTGTACTTAATTTAAAATATCAAATCGTATTGATATATAAATACCAGTAAAAAGTTTGTAATTACTGTTGCGTTTTAAAAGTGTTTTTAATTAAATTAAGAAACATTTATTTCTAAATTTCGATGCCTTTTTTTTCAAGATACCAAGTGTATTCAAGACTATGTGGTTTTGATGGTTCAGGCATGAGATTCCGGCGTGACTTTTTCTTTAACACGACATCTAAATTAAGATATATACAGATAAACAAATATTTGCACACAAATTAAGGTTTACCAAAACTTAATATATTTATACAAAAACATTTCCATTCATTCTAGGTTATTGAAGTTTAATATTATAAAATAATACAACTTCAATATCTAATGAAAATTTCATGCACAATAAAATATTTACTGGACTTTACTAGATTTATTTTTTCTCATTCCATGAGTAATTAGGGGCTGATTATTTTAGAACGAGTATCTCTTTGTAGTTTTTAATTGCCATAGCTACACAATAGTTTGTATCAATGGTGAGGGAAAGTAAATATAAATTTTCTGCACTATTCAAACGAAGGCGTTCCTCTATCCGTTGTTGTGCTAAGATCTTTAGGAGAGTTAAGAAAATGCGTGCTTTCGCTTGTATGTTTTAGAAAGAAGACTTGGTGATCCTCAACTTTGCAATGTTGTTATTTATTTTTTTAACAAAATTATATTTATAGCGAACTTACACCGTGGAAACAAGACGAGTATCATTTTTATTAGAACTTTTAAATTCAATGAAAAAATGTATATAACTTATAAAATGCATTAGACCAGATAAACATTAATAGCCCAACATTATTACATAGATCCAAATACTTGATAGAGTAATAATATATTTATTGATGCATTAAATATTCTCTTGTTTCAGTATAAATAATAAGGTCTAGAGTTTATACTCAGAAACGATCATTATATATATATATATATATAAAGTATACTCACAAGAGAAAATAAGATAATTTAGTAATGTTGAAGAGAACTAATTGGCATAACAGTTAGTTTTATTTTGCTCCTTGTTTAACTAATTGTTACTTTCTCTTCAAAAAAGGAATTAATTAACGTAATAATAAAACGTTTTTAAATATATAGTTAATTGAAAGGCTTTATTCTAAAATTTATTAATATGCTTAAGGTTGTGTACCACAATAAATGTAGTAGACATTAAAAAGAAGCAGAAGAAAAAAGACACACAATATTTTTTTAGTTTCCTTTGAAGTGGTAGAGTTTCTTTTCAAATATTAAAAGAAAACAAGTCATTGTTTTGCTTCAAACTACGTCATTGTTGATGGGATGGGATGCAATTTCTTTGTTCATTTAATATATACCTTACTGGAAATGCTGGTATTAGTGATATAGCCATGAAAGATGCATCAGTTTAATAATAAAAAACACTGAAGGGCTGACTCGATGTGAAGTAACATGTGTTAGTAATTGCTGAGCTGAAGTAGTCATTAAGGTCTTTTTTAAATTCGCCATCATTAAATGAATAGACTTGAGAAAATGCTATTATATTTGGATGGAGACCTGTGGTGTAATTTAAGTACCCTATTTGCTTGCTTAAAATATTTAAGGATGAGAACTTAAAGAATAGGCATTTACAGATTGAATTCTTAAGCATGAAATGCAGGTTTAAGAAATGCTGCCAAGAAGCTTACTTTTAGAAATACCTTCCCAAGTTACTCTGGAGTAACACCCTCCGATTATTTGCTCCTTGTTTATACAATTAATCTTTTGTCTCCGAGACGAAATCAGATTCTTTATATGGACGGTAGGTCACCAATTATGACAATATATAAACCTAGATGGCATTTATAAACAGTTAAAATAATATTTATAATAATTCTAATCAATTCGATATTTATTTCTGCCGTTTTTTTAAAAACTGGCTAAAAATATGAATACATGTTGTTCCAAACACTTACATCAATTATTGTAATATTTAAAGCTGTCTACAACAGTAATTTAATCCCGTTTACATCGTTTCGTTTTTTTTCTAACAAGTCAGAGAAATGATAATAGAAGAATTTCTACTCTAGAGATTTTTATAATTATTTTTATTTTGTTATCAGATCCAACAGAATCGAAATTAAATATTAATTAAAACCAAAGATATTATTAAGTTTTCATTCAAAGCTAGCTGACATATGTTATTCCATCCGTAAAATGCAGTTGGATTCCTCATTCCATGTAATCATTTGTTAATTGTTTATTGAAAGTTAAATAGCGGATTGTTCTTAACGATTTGTGTTATGTTGTTTGAGATTTCATAAATATTATTTCCAGCACAATACAAATATAATTACAAATAAAATAAAATACTTTAAGTACATCTCTTATAAGAGATTAAAAAAAAATTTCGACAAGCTGGAAGGCAAGGTAGATTCCTTTACGTTAATGTTAAGTAATGAAATATTGCATATTGATCAATGCAACCTCAATGACTTTGTTGTTTCCAGACATTTACAGCCCGTCATTGATTCATTTTCCTTGGTATTTGTTTTATATCAATATTTTTATCATTCTACTCAAGATTTTGCTAAATTTATTCGTCAGTTTATTTGCTCAAATTTTTTTTATACCCCAACACATAATCATTCAACAGGTAGGAGTCATAAAGAAATAAACATCCAACAGTGAAAATATCCCCTAGATAACATTAAGTCAGCCCTATCTAAAACAGCAACGGGAAATTGACATGACACGAATAGATAAAAGAGTCTAGATTTAAAAAGAATTAATGCTTATTTAGTACTATATAATTGTACAGGAACAATACTTTGTCATATACTAAAATCACCTTGATATTAAACACATTTTAACACTACTAGAATGCTCATTTAGAGTATTCCCTGGTTGCAGAGAAAATTGTCACCCAAATTCTTAACACATGGAAAATAAAAATTATTAAGCATTTAATGGGCAATTAAATATGTGTGTTTTTTAAAGAAGCTTGGGATGTGAATTGAAGCCATTTGAACAGTGAATTTAAATCTCATCGACAGTTAAAAGCAAAGAGTTGAGCAAATAATCCCAAAACAATTTAAGTTAATGAGATGTTAGATTATGGAAGAATTTCAGCTGTTTTTTAAAAAAATTAGCTCTGGTTCAATTGATATTCTGCCTTTAATTGAAAACGTTTCAAAATCAGAGAAAGGAATTTATTATAATTTTTATACAATAGTAATTTGAAATTAAAAATATTAGAGCATGAAAACATTTGTCAGGCAAAGCCAGGAGACAGCCAACTATTATATCGTGCTTCCTTTCCCTTTTATCGATTTTTTAAAAAAATAAAACCAGTCTAGTTGTTGTTGAGTTGAGTCATGGTTATCTCGGTAATCGTTGAAATGTTGGATTTACTTTAATAACATATATTAATTAAAGATACTTTAAACACTTCTAAAATAAAGATTAATGCCTTCTAAGAGAATTTTACTCAGGCATTCTCTAGAAAGTAATCATCAGAAATATGCCTGTAGGATAAGCTGAGACGCATAGGTGGACAGAATAGTTAGCCCATTGTTATTTTAACCAGCTGAGATCATCTTGGTCCTGCTGTAGGCAGCTTCTTCTGTTCGAGGGAGTCTATGGAACGTATTCAGACGATTTACTGCATACAGCTGACCTGCACGAAGCAGTCTGAAACAAATGGTCGTTACACAGCTCTTTCTTTTAACGATGCAAGGTCGAAAACAATCAGCTGCGTAATCATCGATATGTGGTGTCTTATATACGGACACAGGAAACGACCATCATGAGCAGTTGCAGCTGCTGACGTCTACTTACTGCTTCAGGTGTCTCGCCATTTGATACCAGTTTCAAAAGCAAGAAATAAAGGAACAGCTAACATTTATGGCGCAGGTTACTTTCTAATATCCACTGGTCTCCTTTCAAGACGTATTGTTGTACCTCATCGTCTGGTGTCATTCAGATGATATATACTTATTTTTTACAGTGTTGATATTACGATGTTTTTCATGGCATAAGCAACTTAGATGAAGAATACGTAAAGAACATGCTGATATTTTTTTAATTAAACATGCTTCTTTTCAAAACTTACTACTATGCAAAATGTTTGCTGGGGAATGACTACTTTTCAAATGCTCGCACCTTTCATATACGCATATTTTGCAGTTACACTTCCTTTATTTTGCCGAATATGATAATTTTCCATTGTCTTGCATATTTTTTGAACACCAGGGCATCTTATATACTGTGATATTTCTTCCCTTCAAAAATTCTGCTTCGATTGAATTAAATAACAGGATTTTGGCTTGGAAAACCTATTTCATAATGTTTGTATGGCTTTTTACTCTTAAATTGCATTTGTATCTAGTTGACCGGAGAGAACGCGCGCCTCCTTAGCGAACGCTAAGACGCGCGGGGCGTCATAGAATGACCCAAAACTGAAATTCAATCCTGCGCTGTTAAAAACATTATATTTTTAGATGGAAAAATAACTCTTTTGACTTTTAGACATTAAGAATACAGTGCTTGATAAAAATTTAAATCTACTCCATTATTATCCACTAATAAAGCTCGGATTTATAGAGGATCCGTTTTCCATGCATCACTTTTACGTGAAAAGTTCGTTGCGCATTTCTCAATAAATATATTTGTTCACTCTTCAGTTTATCTGTATCATGTTATCGTTGATGAATAATTCCAAACTCTTCATATGGATTGTCACATCTTTCGCTGTTCTTTTTGTTCTATGTAAGTGCGAACAACGATTACGAATATTCTGTCTAAATTTTATTTTTCTCCACTGTATGCTATCTTTTTATGAAAACCATTCCAAGTTATTCACTTCTTCATTGCCAGAATCTCAGTCCTCTTCCTATTCCGTATCATGTTCGCTGAAACTTTCATGAAAAATTCACTTGAGAAACATCTTCATGTCCATTGTCTTCACTGTCAAAGTCTGGATCTTTATCAGTTTCAACTTCAGCAAGAAGTTTACATAAAAGCTAAATTTCTTTTTCGTATGGAATCGGCATTGTGAGAAACAAATAAATACTTTAATTCGGCAAGGAATTTTTGAAGCATATTAATGAGCGCAGTCTAAGAAAATTCTTTGCACTTAGAATCTACTGAAGTGTTGAAATCTTTATATAGGAAGACAACATAAAAATGAAAGAAATTTATATATTTTTTTCTAAATAAAAAACATAATGTTACAGCAGTAGTATATAGTGTGTCCCAAAAAGTGGAACAAGCATTTATTTCCTTATATATTTCACCCAGACATATAATTCCCACCACAAAGTTTCATCAAGAGTGTTTTAATACAAATTACCACTTTATTTCATGAAGCTTTATATTTGAAAGTATATATGGAAGCTTTATATTCGGAAGTGACTAAGAGCAATAATTAAGGAAATAAGCTCTTGTTCCACTTTTTGGGACACCCTGTATAATAAAACCGGGGTATATATCTAAAGAGATTTAAGTGTTTTTTAAAATATCATCATGACTTGGAAATAAATTTTTGTCATTTGTCTATTAATAAAAAAATCCTCTGATATTAGCTTTAAGTTTCGGTGGAAATAAAAGAAAGACATACAAATTACTTGTGTTAGAAATATTTTGTAGCATGCATTATATACAGAATTCATATTTTGTTTGAAGATTTTTAAAATATAGTTTTAAAAGAAGAAAGCACAATTGCAATATTAAGATGAAACTTGTCGAGAAATAAGAAAATCTTTAAGGAAAGTTTACAAGATTCGTCATTGTAACATGTATCAAACACGAAACAAATTGCCATGCAACATACATTAATTCATCCTCTTTTCAGCAATCTTGATGCCGTCCAAAATAATGTGCTTTTTGGCCGCAAAAATATGATAATCATGAATCTTTAGAAAAACATTTCTTAGTTTATACCTTAGTTAATATCAAAATTAATACCTAAATTTATTTCTGTTTATTTGTCCCGATTAAGCAGTACCGTCTTCAAAAGAAGTAGAAGTATTCTGAAGACAATATATCTAACACAACTAATGAGTTTAGGGTTAATTAAACTCGATTTGTCTAATCTCGGATTCTAAGCTTTTCACTGTTGTGGAGAAGCTTAATGATACAATCTCCGTTTCCGGACAATCATTCTCTGAAAGAGTTCCTCCAACACAGAAAATGGAGAAAATGAACAATTCTAACTATTAAAAGTTACCATTCGAAGAAGAATGGAGGGAATGGAGTGAGACATAATCCGATTACTCTGGCCGTGTTCAATTAAGCTTGTCCGAAATGGCTGAGGACGTTACTAAATACAGACAAAATGCAGCAAGTATGAAGAAACATTTAACTAAAAATTTCGGATGTTAAAGCAAAATAATCCTCACGCATGCATAATATATACTTATGCTTAATACATGCTAATGAAACGTTTGGATATAAAAATTTACATAATTTTTTGAAAGATTTTCTTTACAATGAATAACAACATGTACTCAGAAAAATATTGCAGTTAAATTCAAATTTAATTACAGAATTTTACAAAAAAAATACTTATGAGGTGGAAATTGCTTGAAGTGAAGGCAAAATGTTTAATTTTCAAAACACAAACTAGCAAGTAAACATCTTACGTGACAGTAAGCGTTCAAACCTACTCAGTAAAAATCTCTAAATGACGCCCCTTGCCAACATAGATACATTAATTTCTAAAAGAAATTAATAATATTACCCCGAATAGATTTTTTAGCTCAACATAAGACATTTTGTGGATGGAGAATCAAAGCTGTCATAAAAGAGCTCCATTATTTTCAGTTTCATTTGTAGACATACAATCTTTTGAATTGGATTTTTATTTCACATTTCGCACAGTATTTTTATTAAATTTATATTTCCTAAAAATGTTTAAAAAACCCAAAATGCATTTCCATTTTCTCAATGATCATATACTTATCTTATCCAAGATAAACCCAATATTCTCATCTGAAATCTTTCTGTGAAAAATTATATGTTTTCCTATTGTGTCTATATAAGACGTAAAATTTTGTCTTTTATATATTGGAGGTCTGAAGTCGTTTAAGAAGAATGCAATTTGCGAATTGAAAACAAATTTAGATTCTTACAAAGAATATGTTTCCACAATTATAAGTAAACCCCATCTTTTCATCTGACACCATAATAAGAATACTAGATCAATATCCTGCAGTTCTGTCTTAACCCTTCGTTAGGAGCGTCAAATTTTGTTACTCGGTTAGGCGCGTGGGGGACATATGTCACCCATTTTCTTTTCCATTTTGTTCTACAAATATTCTTCTTAGAAATATATATCAGTTTCAAATTAAAGAATGAACATCTAAGAAGAGCAATTACGAGCAAAAATAATTTCAGGTGATTATCTTTAATATTTTTTATGGAGATTATACTTTCAAAAATCGCAGCATTTAACATTTACTTCTTTTAAATGATTACGACAAGCCCAATTTTAGAATTTTTTACAATATTTTTTTGAAAATTTCGTCCCTATTTCTACTACAATATTTGCATCTACCTTTATTACTCATTGGCTTTGAGGTTTTTTTGGTTCGGTACCGTTGATTGCTAGCATAAGATTTTCTCTTATTTTTAATTAAACTGGAAGGCGGACAGTTCTGCAAAAAATTTGAAATATTTTAAGTATCAAACTGAACTTCGGATGGCATCAAGTCATTTCATATCCTTATCGATATTATTGTGTTTGAATATCACAAAAGCGTTAACAGTAGAGATGTCTCAAATGCTGTGAAAAAGAGCCATAATCCAATGACAAGTATTTCTTGAGACATCAATTTTTCGGCAGACTACATCTAGAATATGCGCATCTTTTGTCAAGTTATCAAATACAACAATTTCAAGTTGATTTTAACACCTCTCGCTTCATTAATAGAAACTAAAAGTGCAAAGTAAATAATTATGGCACACGCTTCGCGTCAGATTGGATGCCAAATTTTCGTTACTTTACTTCTCGCTTCTTATTTTGTAATTTTTTTCTAATTTTGAGAAATTCCGTTTATTTAAATGAATTGTATCAACCCAAATAACTTAATAATTTTATTAAAAGACATTGGGCAAGACTTAAGCTTGAATTCCATTCCTTTGTAGCTTAGGAATTTATGTGGAGTAAATATACTTTATTAGGTATTGATTTTGAGTAAATTTTACATGAATTCTTAATTATTGCTTTTCATTCAAGTCACCATGAGATACCTTAAAATGTTATTCCAGAACGGTTTAAATATTTATGAAGGACAAAGAGAACTTTAAAAAAATATCAGGAAGAATATTTATTTGTAAAGAACAAAAAATATTCCAGAAATAATATTAGAATAGAGAGAAGATACTTTATAGAAAGAATAAAGGAATGGACAAGCTATCTTATTTAAATTCGTTAAGTGAAACACACGTGCTTCTATCTTAAGAAATAAGCAATTGCCCGTTTATTAAAGCATACTGCACAGTCTCTTAGAGAGTTTAAGCACAAATCCAAGTAAAAGTTCGCTTTCGGTTTTAACCCTCTGATTGCTTATCCCACAATTTCTACTGGTTGAAAGCAAATATATTTTCTGCCGCATACTGAGACTTTTGCAAGTTAATTGGTTTACTTATTACTTTTAAAATGTTAAATCATATTAAACTAATAAATCCTTGCATGTTAATAACAATTCGCTTGGTTCAACGGTATTTGAACATGTTTCAAAATGTTGCATCTGAATAGCAATTAAAAAATATTCGGCAGTCAGAGAGTTATGTCTACATTTTACTCAATCTTTTGGTCACACTGTCAAATTTTAATTTATCAATATTCTGTATGTGAATTCAATTAGGAGTCCTTGGATAGAATTTCTGATCATTTTTCCATGTCTTTAATTTGAAGAAATACTGGTTTCATCAATTCACCGTATATGCTTTATTGTAGAGGAAAGCTATACGATATTTTGCATTAGATTTAAAATTTAATAATTTTCTTTAATTTTTTATTTTTATACGATAGTTGTGATATCTGATATTAAAATCCAAATTTGATTTTCAAAGCTTTTCTTTTTATGAGACACATATATTTACATTTGTTTTATCTTCGATTTACTTATCTAATAATGTACGTTTATGTATATATTTCTTTGATAAGACTCTTGTCCCTAAACTGAGTTAATTGCCAAAAATTACTTCTGATTCTGCTTATATTTAGTTAAAGGATACAGATATATGCCTTTCAGCAAATGCCTCAGTGAATCTCAGCATATCAACAAACATGCACCAAAAAATTGAAATAATTCTGTTTTTCGGGAAAATTCACGTCAGTATAATCCTTGTAAAGTGACATAACCAAAAAAGCACCATTAAAAATCAATCACAATCATTTAGGAATAGTTCAGTTATATAACATGAGTAGAACTTACAATTTCATAATTTGCGGGAAGAGATCATGTTCTTCTAATAACAGTAAAAATAAAATGTTATTTATAAGTTTTCGAGGGAAAAATTTTTATTTTTAAACCAGCATAAAAATCAAAGTGTGTGAAGAGATATGAATAAAGCAAATATGAATTTATATTCTTTCAAACTACTTAATTCCTTAAAGAATCTAATTTCATTAATTTCTATCCCTTAAATCTTATTTCACTATTTTAATTTTTAATGCAATCCTCATAGATATTTGTTTAAAACTTTTTCGACTGATTTTAAGTTTATGCATTCAATTGATTAAATTGGAAATGAAATATCATCTCAGTAAGAATTTGTGTAGAAAATGAGAGCGCAGTTTATCATATATAACAATTGAAATTAAAGTAATTCGTATTTTTCTGAAAGTAAAATATTAGAGGTAGGTTTTAACTCAACACTTTACTTTTGAATGCAATGTTACAAAAACAAAATTTAAGTTACTGTGTAAATTTTTATTATTTATTCCACAGGTAATAATTTATCATTTTAAAGACAATAATACATTTTCCCTATAAAAATAATTATATTTCATAACTATTTCAGTCTGAATAATCAGTTCTTATTTTGTCATATACTTTTATTGGAACTCACACTTTGGCATATCGTGTTGCGATAGTTGCTATGTATCATGCCGATGGAAGAAATTTTATTCTGATATAACCCAGAAATTGTTTAAAGTTTAAGTAAAATAGTAATAGACAACACTTTCTGGGAGTGTCTATTTCCCTTAAAAGTATTTCCTAATAGAAAATTCCTTTAAATACCTTCCTAACGTATGCACTTCTTGCTTATAATTCCATCATAAATGCATATATCATTCAATTCGTTTTTAAAATTTTGGGAAAATAAAATGGTCTTAAAATAACACACAATGTGTATAAAGATAAACGTCTGCTCTTTCTCGTACAGTCTATCCGTTTAACGACGGAGAATTTTAAAGGTCCTTAATGAATACTTGCAGTTGAGCAATTACTAACAGATGTTCCATCATCATGTCCATCAAGATTTAGAAGCCC